>JASDQU010244760.1:143121-213293 GCA_032191745.1 Picea mariana | reverse complement strand
GCCCACACTATATGACTTAACATATAACCATTCGCAATGTTTTTAAAGTCATATAATTTTATAAATGGACGGGGGTCGGGCCGGGGCTTAGCCCTGACCCGTGGTCCTATTCATTGTAATGTGACCTATTGTTATATTGCGCGTGGGTGTTAATACGACGGAGTTCGGTTTATGTTGTATGCCACGGTTATATGGGTTGCCATGTGACCATGTATGAAGCGCGGGGGGAGTTACACCGTTGTAACCATATTAACCACCTTTTTCCATGTGCGCGGTCCTATGAGCCATATGCCTAGGTGCCTAGGCGGTTAGGGGCTAGCACGCCCTTAATCGTTCTACGGTTTGCACCATTGGTGTGGTTACACTCGGTTCTAGGTTTTCACGCTTTATATTGCGTGTGAGCCAGGTTCAATCAAAGGGGGGTGCGTTTTGTAGATGCAGAGACAACAAGCTTGAAGGGGGGACTTCCAGGAGGCCTAACTTCTTTGTTTTTCGACCGATTGAGGTGCCAAAAGAGCCCAGACAGGGGTTTTTGGACACTCTGAAGCCATTGGAGCAGTCGGTTTGTTAGTTTGAGCATTGTAAGACATGTTTTTTGAGCACTTTTTAGAAATTAATAATAATGATCCATTGGAAGCTGGACCAGGAGATGTAGCCCATAAGAGGGGTGAACTCCTTTATCAATTGCTATGTTTATGTTCTTATGTTCATTGATTATGCTACTATCTATGTGTAATTTGCATAAGTAATCCTTTAATCTATGTGTTGCAAACTGATCCTTTGCCTTAAACACATAACATTTACATTGCAAATAATTTCAAGTATTTCAAGTCTTCTTCATTTTTAGATCAAGAATTAAGGTTAGGATTTTTTTTAAAGCATCAAATAATTCTCATCATCAACACTCTCAAGAGATAACACTATACCATCATCAGAATTTCATTTAACACAATTTTTACTTATAGTTGGGCATTGTGATCTGAATGACAGAAAGCAAGTGGCTTACAACTGAACCGCTGAAATGGTGTCGTATTGACAATAAGAAAGTGCCATACAACTGCACCGCTAGAGATTTTATTATTCCTCAATATCAATATACAAAGCTTGCGTATTCACAAAGAGTAAAACTTGATAACAGTGTCTAGATGGTACGAGGAAAACTAAATAGCTCATCAAAATAAAATAATCCTATAAAGAATTGTGGTCTCCAAGAAAATCAGTCAATAAATTATTAATGGATTGGTTGTCCTTTTTCAAATCCGTAGAACTAGGCAAGAAGGTGGTTGAGGTCATAACAACTCAATTTGAGCATCTCAAGATTGGAACATCAAGGTAAGCTAGAAGGTCCATTATCAAGGTATAAGACATCGAGAGCACCAACATGTGTAAGTAGCAAATGAGAAATGGTGCTCTCAACTTCTAACTTTGGTGCCAAGTTCATAACCACTGTCACCTAAAATACCATATGGATATAAATGCATACAATGAATTTCATTTTCTAATTTGTAGCAATTGTTGCAGATTTCTTACAAAGCGAACACAACACCATGTCTCGGAGTTTTCAGAGTATACAGAAAGCCATACTGTTGTAACACACAACACTATCGATGTGTATTGTATATTAATATGAACATATAGTTACAAAATATAGTAACATATAAGTTACAGAGGTTACCAACTCCTGTAATCTTAAACAAACTAATTTAGCTAATGATATAATTAACTCATTTTCCTTAACACTACCCCTTAATTACATCCACTAATAAGATTAACTAAACTATCACTATCACCATCTTCCCTTGGACTAATATTTATTCTCATCTTTGATGGTTTAAAATGCATTAGACTCCCCCTTAAACATAAATTAACACTCCACCTTAATCTTAACTTGGTCCTAACCATCTCTGAGATTACTCTATCTCACATTCCCCTTGTTAATCGAAGATTGAAATTATCGTATTCACCATCAAGATTAGATACGAGTACACATGCCACCCTCGTACCTATACTAATGGTTCATTCCAAAAATTTATGTATCATCCCTCCCATGGCCAATGCTTCAAGATACTAGAAACTAGGGATACACGCTACATGATCACATATTAATCTATGTAGGCATTAATCAATCAAGGCTTACTAAACATTTGGGTAATATAGCTTGCATATGGAAATGCTTACAACTTTGGACCACAAACCTCTCGGTGTCGGGTACAACTGATCATGCACCCCCTCATTACAATGTTTCATATATCAGGGTAGTCATCTTGCTCCATTTTCGAATTCTTATATTTCCTAGTGACTAAAACCCAAAATTTTTTTGTTGTTGCATTCAGTCTCTACATCTGTCTCTACGTCTTCTTCGCTCTTTCAAATTTCTTGTTTTATTCGCTCTTTTGACTTTCTTGTATTATTTGCTCCACTTCAATCTTTTATTTATCGGTTTGCTTCTCTACTACTTTCTTGTCTCCTGCACTGCATTTCAATATTTTCTTTCTTCTCGGCTTCTCCCATATTTTCCAATCTTCGTAGCTTCTCACTTCTTGGAGGATTATTGGATTTCCTCTATGCTTCTTTCGTCTTCATGGATTTTCACATATTTTTGTATTCTCGTGGCTTCTTCACATTGTTATTACTTATGTACCCTCATAAATACACTAAATGCTGGAACATTGTCCACAGAATGATTTAGCATCATCAATAATTTTCAAATCTGAAGAAGCTCTTCAACTCTTAAGAGGAATTTACCTTTGCTTTTCATAGTTTCAACTCTGAAGAGGCTTTTACCTTTGCTTGAACGGGTGTCATCCACTTCCCCGCATACAAACATCCACCATGAAGCTCTATTGGACGTTTCAGAAGCACATCCTCATTCTTCTTCTTCGAATTCCAGTAATGTACATCCTAATTTTTTGTTTATCCATTCACTGAACTTGCTTCTCTCTTCTTGCAATGATCTATCGATCTTGTCTTTATCTTTCCACTTTCTCGATATGTTTATTGCAGTGATTCTTTATTTTCTAGAGTCATTCACATAGAAGGCATCTCCATCTTCATATTCATAATCTTGATTCAACGTCTTGAATTTCCATACTTTACCTATCATTTGTTAGAGTAGCTAATTCTAACAAAATAACTATATATGTATTGAGTTAGCTAAGCTCAATACCTTTGTAAATTTCCAATTTGAAGACATTGTGCCATTTTCTTGGCTTTACAAGGTTTTTTAAAACCAGATGACTCATCTCATGCAAGTCGATCCTTTCCCACATAGGTGATTTGACATTACAACTGACCTTTTTAAAAATATAATAAGAGACTTCTTTTATTTCTTTACTAGAATGTCTTTGTCGCACCGTATATTTTTTTACATAAAATTTCTTTACCATAGTGACTAGGGTTTGGGGATCCTTTCTTGCACAATGCTTTCCTACTTTACCTCCACAACCATTGCAACTATTCTTCTTGCTAACATACCAATACATGCATACACCAGTGCTCAATCCTCCCATTCTTCATGTGATCCTTTCCTGTCTGTGGCCCCTTTGAGCAAGCCTTCGAGCTAGCATTTGTCTTCTTGCAAGATACGAAATATTTCTTCCACCTTCAACAACATGAATTCATAACTTCATACACAAACTGCATCTTTGTGCTCCATGAATTCATCTGTATTTCTCCTCTGGATCCCTCAAACTAGAATGGCATGGGTTCTCCTCGAGTTCTTATAAAACTTTCATATCTCCAGGCTCCTAGGTCCTCCCATGATGGAGTGAGGCCTCACTATGATACCATGTCAAAGTATACAGAGATAGATTGGTGCAACACACAACACTTTTGATGTGTATTGTATATTAATATGAACCTATAGTTACAAAATATAGTTACAAATAACTTATGGAGTTTACCAACTCCTGTAACTCTAAATGGACAAATTTAAATAAATATGTAATTAACTCATTTTCCTTAACAGGAGTTACGTTAAAATGTGATCACAACAGAAATGGTGTGATTCTATGGGTTTGTTTGACAGATGGACCAATGGGAAAGGATGCGAGTATGAATAATTTATCAAATTTATCTCAATATGAGCACTCAGATCATGTGGACGGTGGTGCTAAAGGATACGATGGCTATGCCTCGGATGACCTCATTCATTCCTCGAGCAATTCTAGTAAGAAGAGGGTCGTTCCATTTGATGAGTGGTTATGGTATAAAAATGGGCATATATATTGACAACTATGTAATGAGATCAAATCTCCTTGGCTTTTATGTCCGATCTCGAGATTTAAACATTTCCCTAGAAATCTATTGCTTATACACCTAAGGATTGAAACCTCATCCCTCTATAACTATATATGTTCATCTTCATCTACAAAATAACCCTTTTCAGTCATATTAGTCAGGTTAATTTCACATTGAACTTCTCGTTCAAGTGTTGATTTGGTAGATTCTAGGTTTAAAAATAAAATATCAGAATGAAAGTATAAAAGCCCTTGCTCATAATATTAGATAAAGAGTAACTTGAAATAATCGATTTGGTTTATCAAAGCGAGAGTGTGATAGATCCATGTATGGATTCAAAGTGAAATATTATATATAGTAATTAAATGCAATTCTATGGCAGAAAAGCATCATATCGAACCTCTAAAAAAGGCAAACCGCTTTTAGATAAGGTTGATTAGAAGTGTGACCTACACAAATTCCAAGCCTATCGTAGAAAATGGAGAAATTTAGCTCAAGAATGAAGTGTTATTGTTAAAAAATAAGTCATATCCTTCCTTTTTTAAACCTAATTAGAAAGGCCCATAGGCCTCAAGGGTTATAACCATGGCTCTGATACCATATGTAATAGCCCATTTATACTAAAAAACAACACAATCAGAGATTTAGCCATGTACTAGCGAGATCTACAAAAGAACAATAATAAATCATCCAAATAAGATAGAATCTTCATTGAAATTCTTATTGAGAACAATACTCAGAGGAGGAAGGAACTTACCAGTGGTGATCTTACCTATAACCCGGTGACTTGAGGAATGTAGTCATACCTTGATTATTGATGTGACAGTTGCAACACAAAGTGGGGGGCGACTCTCCACCCAACTATAGACCTTGCTACTCAATCTTTAGTAGCAGGTCACCCTTGATCCTTCAATCTACTACTGTGTGAGTGAATCCTTATCCTTACTCTCTCCTTAGCTTCAACCAGGGAGAGATGTGACCAATTAAATATCCATAATAAATACTTATTATGACATAATTATTATATATTTATTTATTATTATTTATTCCAATAAATATTTATTATGATTGTTTTAGGAGAATTATTATATTCCTATATTGTTATTATTATTATTTATATTTAATAATAATAATGTGGGCATGACAAGAAGATATTTCACAACCAACTACATCTAACAAACCCAAACCAATCTCTAAAGTAAGCATTAATTTTAACAATTATAAGGAGGTAATCAACCTAGTCTAGAAGAAACTGAGGGTTGGTCAAATCCTAAAACACCATGGGACGAAAGAGTGTGTCACCTTTGTGACACTAAGAGGGTTGAAGATGAAAATCATTTTCTTTTAGATTGTCCGTCTTATACTCAAATTAGATCTCAATTTTAAAATATTTGTCTCACTACCAACCTTCCTAACCTTTTAACTTAACAAAACTATGGTGATCTTGGAAAGTTTTCTTAATGCTTTTAGCAAGTAATCTCTTGCCTTCTTAAGGTCCAATAAGCCAATTTGATTTCATTGGACGTTAATCATCATCATCATGGAACTTACACAATTATATATATATATATATATATATATATATATATATATATATATTCAAGTTATAATTTTTTATTATAATTTTTTTTTTAATTTTTTATTATTATTTTAAAGTGTTACTTTGCATGAACATCTCTCCATACTTAGTTGTTATATATATATATATATATATATATATATATAAGTAATTAATTAGATTAAACTAAATTTTTTGAAAAAAAAGAAAAATTTTTAATTTTTTTTTTAAATTTATATTTAACATTCTTTTCAAACTTTCTAACTTCAATTATATTGAAGATGGACGAAGTGTACACTCTCTCTAAAAACTGATTACACAATTTATATCTATAAATATCAAATGACAAACTATAAAAACATGCACACTATAATATAGTATAACTTCATTCACAAAATTTTCTAATTTTACAATTTTCTTCCTTACTTCGCTGGAAGAGAAATCATGGCATACCTCAACGATTGGGTCTAAACAAAAATGGTATAACTCTACAAAAATCACATACCTCAACGGTTGGGTCAAAACAGAAAAACCCAATGAAGCATCATCACACATCTCCATGATTGGGTCAAAATAAAAGTGAACCCTATGAAGCCCAAATAATTGGCTTTTGGATTCCATCATAAGATTCCTTTCGTTTTCCTTCCGCTCAAAGGTCTACTTTATATCATGTCATCTAGTTTCTACGTTCGTACGTTGTGGTTGAAAACACGGAGCGACTAAAATTGGTGCGGGTTTTTTCTGAAAATCGTTTTCGAGTCCAGAAGTTTCAATTAACACGGACACTATTGTTTCGTTAACATAGTATCTCGGTAAGTAGATGCCAGAGGATAAAGTAAAGATGTACCTCCTTAGATTTTTCATTCACAACTGCAACTTAGTAAATGAACGTTCAACAACTGGACGCATGCGGCGATATTTCAGGCCAAGTAATCTGGACGCTATTGTTTCGTTGACATCTTCTCTCTGTCTAGTACGTTCCATCAAGCACAGGAGGCTTTGGTTTTAAGGCACAGTGGGTCCACTCGGAATTTAGTCTCAGTGATGCGCCTAACTTTTAGGTCTAGGTTGTTTATAATCGGTGATATTTTGGGCGGTTGATTAAATATCACTTTGCTGATTTGATGGAATCCAATGATTAAATAATGATAACAATCATTAGAAACAAACTCAAAATTTAAAATAAAAAATTAGTGATGACAATCATTGAAAAACAAGTAACAAACCAATCATTAGAAACAAATGTCAAATAAAAACTCAAAATTTAAAATAAAAAATTAGTGATGACAATCATTGAAAAACAAGTAACAAATCAAAGATGTAGTAGGTAATCCATGTGCCTATGATTGAAAATGGGACAATGATGGGCTCCATCCTCAAGCAGGTTTTGCCCATGAATTTGTGTTTAAGTATCTGCGCTGAGCCGATTCCCAATCCCAGATGAGCCCTTGGCAACCTGCGTTGCGCAGTGGTCCGTGAGTGCATTACCGAATTCAGTCACTCACTCGCAGAGAAGAACAATTGGCGGCGGCGTTAACAATGAGTTGCACGGAAGGGCAAGGAAAAGCAGCCCCCGTTTCCTCAAAACCAAAGATAAGAAAAGGCCTATGGTCACCTGAAGAAGACGAGAAACTCTACACTTATATGATGAAGAAATGTCCTGACGGCTGCTCCTGGAGCCATGTGGCCAAGCAAGCTGGTAATACATTAAATACCCACTCCCACTTTAATTTCAATTTTACTGATCTCTGCTCTAGTTTATCTAATTGTTTATCTAATTCAACATAATACTGCAATGCTGCAACCAAAGCCTCTTTGCATTAATACGATCAATACATTACCCCATGGTCCATTCAATGCATTAATATTATCCATATCATTAATACAATTTTTATGTTTATACATAAATTTATTGATGATAATGATGATTAACTTCTAATAAGATTTAATTAGTTTATTCTATTTTAAGAGTATAAGTAATTTGGTTGTGGTTCTTTAGAATTTTGTTTCTATGTTAAAAAAACATTAAGAGAAGCTTTCATGTTAAAAAAAAACATTTTGAAAATGAAAATGAAAATATTAACTTTCTATGTTTCTATGTTTCTATGTTAAAAAAACATTTTGAAAATGAAATCTAATCTAAATATCTAGATATAGATTGAACAATCTAAAAGAAAATATAACCTATATGGAAGTGAAATATATTTACCATTTAAAAATAGTATATTTATATAATATAATAAATTAAATAAAAAAGTTATCAATATACATGTAAATTAATCAAATTTAATAATTAAAATGAAAAAATATTAACTTTATGTACTAAAATTTATATTTTAATTATTTTTTTAATTAAAATAAAAAATATTAACTTTAGATATTAAAACTAATGTATTGCTTTTTTTACAAAATAATTTAGAATATAATATTAATTTTAATGTTTATGGAAGTGAAATATATTTACCATTTAAAAATAGTATATTTATATAATATAATAAATTAAATAAAAAAATTATCAATATACATGTAAATTAATCAAATTTAATAATTAAAATGAAAAAATATTAACTTTATGTACTAAAATTTATATTTTAATTATTTTTTTAATTAAAATAAAAAATATTAACTTTAGATATTAAAACTAATGTATTGCTTCTTTTACAAAATAATTTAGAATATAATATTAATTTTAATGTTTAACATAAATCTAGTTTAAATTAATTCACTTTAAATTAGATATTAAAAAATATAAAATTCAAAACTCAACCATTAAAGTTTACACTTAACGAGTATTTTCTTTGCTTAACATTTATATTAATATTAAAAATATACTAAAAATAAGTAAAACTTAATTTATTATTTTATTTATGTGTAAGTATTTTCTTTGCTTAACATTTATATTAATATTAAAAATATATTAAAAATAAGTAAAATTTAAAGTTAAATTATGTTAATTTAATTTTACATTGTGAAATTCATAGTTGATTATAATATTGCCTATTATTTTTTTGGATTAATTATGTTTGAATTTTAGTTTTAAAAGAAATTTCAAGTAAACATTTTATTCAAATATTTTTATTTTTATTTTTATTCTTTTATATTCCACATAACAAAGATTTGTAAAAAATTATTTGGTGGGAAATGGTTTGTGATGAGGGGTTTTTCTTTCTCATTCAATTTCAGTAAGTAATATGTTGAGCTTTCCTCTCACCTAATTTCAATTTCAGTAAGTAATATGTTGAGCTTTCTTCTCACCTAATTTCAATTTTAATAAGTAATATGTTTAACTCTTATAAAATGAATAAACTATATAAAAAAACCTTGACTTTTACAAAATTTGGTTTACCCAAAAGTATCATCCTTCAAATTGAAGAAAAGTGCCCAATGAATTTACCCAAACTCTATTCCAAAGTAGAGATTGGTAAGAAAATGCACGATTCCATTAAGATAAATAAAATAAATGCAAAATTCCATTATGATAAATAAATTAAAATTTTGCAGGTTTAATTTCTATGTTGTTGTGATTAAGAAGGAATAGGCATTTTTCCCACCTTACCAGCGTGGTAGAGAATTTTATAACATTGTCATGAATGTGTATACAGGTTTGCAGAGATGCGGAAAGAGAATTTTATAACATTGCCATGAATGTGTATACAGGTTTGCAGAGATGCGGAAAGAGCTGCAGGCTGAGATGGATTAACTTCTTACGACCTGGACTTAAACACTGTGCAATTTCACTCCAAGAAGAGCAATTGATCATACAATTACAGTCCATTCTCGGTAACAGGTTTCCGATTTTCTCCTTTCCCACACCCTTCGTCTCCTCTAAACCCTGATTTGTGTAGTTGAAAGTCTCCGTTAATCCCTGATTTTACATGAGTTCTTGCTCTTCCGTCCATTAACTTACGGATGAATGGCATTGACGAGGCAGGTGGTCTCAAATTGCTGCCCATTTGCCTGGACGTACAGACAACGAGATCAAGAATTATTGGAACTCTTGCATCAAGAAGAAGCTAAACTTGAAACGCAGGCTCTCATCCTCCACCGACGCCAACGACAACAACAGCACAGAATTTAATATCCACTCACAATACGACCAAACCTGCAATACCAATTCAGTGTCTGCCAATGCCGATGATGCTTATACCTTGGTTCAGTCTGCCAACCCGTTAGACCTCATGCCTGAATGGCACCTGCAGTCACTTAATAACACCTTTAATGTCGTCGCTACTACAGAAAACCAGCACTCTTGTGTTCAGGACGTATTGGATTTAAAGTATGAACCAGTACAGGAGCAAAATAACTTGTTTCAAATTGGTCCAAACGCTAATAACAACCAGCTAATTTCTTATTCTCAGCTTTGGGTTACTTCTACTCACATCAATCAGAGCTTCCCTCAGGATTTTACATCTCCGAGTCTGAAAGCGCAAGATCATACTTATAATACTGCAAAATCATCAATATGCGATCAGTTAATAGACTTGTGGACTACATTGCCTCCTCATGAAGCGCCTGGCTCTGCCATTAACGCTCTTGACTGTAACACCAACATCCCTGCCATTAACGGTAAAATTCGAAACGCTGGCCAGATCATGATTAATAAAAATTAGAATAAGATCATGATCGATTATTTATCCTTTACAGCATCCTCTGACATAACAGCATGGAGCGCTAGTCGTTCGCATTCAAATGCCACTGACTTTACTGATGTTTATACAGGAGCTTATGCAACTCGTATGGTGGAAGATTACCCAAGCCAGCTGCATGAGAAGACGCCACACCAGTCATGCCCGCCACACAATTCCCTCTACCAATTTAGTGCACCAGCAATTACATCGGCAGAGGTTGATCAGTACTTAAACATTCAGGCTCAGCGTCTGTTTGATTGCAAGGATCATGTAAATTTGGGCGCGAAATCATATATTGATACTCATAGGCAGAAGAGCTATCAGTTGCCGGAGATCGGGGGAATGCAGGATGTCTATCAACAGGATTGCTCAACAATTGCCATTGAAGAAGCCAAAGGAGGAGAAAGCGGAACGTTCGACCTGAAGCGGGAAGGTGAAGCAGGCCATGTTAACGTTTGGGCACAGGAAGATCATATTTACAATATCCATAACGTTTGGGCACAGGAAGATCATATTTACAATATCCATACTGATACCACCGCTTCTTCTGAACTCGATCAATTCTGTTTTACCTAACGAATTAGGGAATGCAATGGCCGTGCTACACTCCCTTCTTTCATGATTTGAAATATGGGAATCTAATTTTTGTAGGGCGCCTACCCAATCATCTGTAAACGGTCTCTTTCACAAGTTTTCCACTTTCCTTAATATGTAGATCCCGTAAAACGTAACGGTCACTTTTACAAGTTTTCGCTTTCTTTAATATGCGGAACACGTCAAGGAAGGATCTGTAAAAGGCACATGCAGGAAAGGAAGCAGTTTCTGAACACTTTAATTTATTTATTATGTTTTTTCAGTTCCCATCATTTTAATTATTACGCTAATAGGCGTTCACTTTATTGGAATTGATGGTTTAATCAGTTTTTTAATTATAAATTTCAATATGACAGCTAACAATTAATGATACTGGAATATTTTTTTTTTATACTCAAATCAATAAATGAGATTTAATGTTAATAACATCCGAACATTTTTGCATTTATAAATGCATCTGGTTCCTTGTTTACTTTTTCACATTTACATAATATGATTAAGGGATTACTGCCCCAACCCCTCATTGCCAGGTTTAACTAATTAAAAATTAATTAATCTGTATAGAATGTTCATTGCCACGTTCAATTATTTAACAGGGATTAATATAAAGTGTTACCACGCGTATGTGTTTCAATTAAAGCAGTGGTAGTTGGACGCATGAATACAGATACAGCAGATGGAAAAACAATGTATCTGTATCTTAGATACAGATACAGCAGTACTGAGTGTTTTGTTTTTACCACTTAGGGTTTTATCATGAGGCATTTCGGTTACAATGCAGTTGTAATTTCTGTATTATTACTTCGAAAGGCATATTCCTATTGATAATGGGCACAATTAATGATTTTTTAATCTTATTTAACCTTAAACCCTAATCGGATGGCTATGCATTGCAGATGCTGGCATATTATTAGTCGTCCTCCAAAATCAATGGGTCAGATTTATTGTTCATAACTTTCTTGCATTTATCAAGGCATCCGTCAACATCTTTACTTTTTAACATTTACCTAATCACATTAAAAAATTAGTGTAAAGATATGTAATTGCCAGTTTAAATGATTAAGTAGGATTAAACCTAATGTAACCAACATTTTATATTACCACACACAGATTACCATAGACATTTTATATTGAAAACACGCGTTCTTAATCGATACCTTTCAACGTTCTCAACCACGAGTTAGTGACTGTGCTAGTTTATATTGTGAAGCTTTTAACAAAGCGTCAAATTTCTTACCGCGTCCCTTGATTTTTTTAAAATTTCCGCTCTTTTTTTACTAGCGATCCGGTTATTGGTTTTTTACGTTCCAATAGTTGGAACGTTCCTGATTCCATTTTCCATTTTGCATTCGCGCTCATCTAGCATGACGACAAGAACGTTCCCGATTCCATTTTGCATTTGCGCTCGGCCAGCATGATCACAAGGAAAGGAAATAGTGAACTACAGCCGAAGACCACTACGGATTTATAACCCTCAGCATCTTCGAGAAATCTTCGAATTATGTATCTGTGGATTTACAGATTCTGCCTAGAGCAACCAGAACGCATGGAAAATTGTTGTTATATGGGCTACGCTTTTAGAGTTGGAAGATAGACACTATGGAAAGCAAGATGATAGTAAGGCTGAACAGGTAGTTTCTCTAAGTCAAGTGATCTCCCCGTCTGGTTTTATTTTCTATTGTCACGACTCTTTAGGCATAAAGATCTCTCTTCCTGCTCTGCTGTTCATTTCTATGTTGATTTTAAATGAATTAGTGTTTCCTTCTCTTACTAATATGCATGAAACCCAGAATCAATGTTCTTAGAATAGAGTGAAAGAAAAGACTATTTACAATAATGTTCATAATAATCTATTCAGGTCCCCAAGGTGTAGGACAGGAGTGTGTTGTTAAGCCACTTCATCTTGAAAAGTTACCTCGAAACGTGCGGGGACAAAAAATCCAACCATGTTAAGGGTTGGTGTGGCTCAGACCTGGTGGGATCCCCAAGTGATTTTGACGGCTTAGAAGCTCTTGAATCGCGGTTTCTCAAGCCAAAGATTAATCCCGATGTCAAAAAGATCCTAATCAATTAACAAACAAAAAAAAATTAATAATCTATTCAAATTTGATGTAAGCACATATGATATGAAAGTATTGTATTATGTTTATTGAAATTAAGTTAGACTTCTATCACGTTTATTGAAGATTCATGTAGACTTCTATGGCAATTGAGTTTCTTAGAATTTGCAGGCATATAATATACTTGAGTTCATGTTTATATTTAAGCAAGTATTTATATATGGAAGCATTAGATATTGCTCTTGGTTGTTGGGAATTCTTTAGAATTTGCATATAATATATATGAGCCCACGTTTATATTTAAACAAATATTTAATCTCTCGCAATATTAGATATTGTTGTTGGAAATTTTACAAATAAAATACTATTCATTATTCTGCACAGGCTTATTATGCAGAAAAGTGCAAAGTTTTATGAAAATAAATATATAAATTCAAATATATTATTAAATTTAATATTTTAATTTATATATAAATATATATAATCAAAAGTGTGAAATAATAAACACTAATCAATAGAGATATATAACATTAATCATAATTAAATATAGAAATCTTTAATCAATAGAAAAATATAACATTAATCATAGTTTCATAGTTGAGTATAGAAAATTAACGATGGATTACTCAAGTAAAAGTAGAGATGGTTAATCCGTTAACAGATAATGATCTCTATCGGCGTTCACCATCCACTCCTGATGTGGATATTCTATTTTTATATCACAAATTTTCGCCTAAAAGGAGCCTATGATTGTTTCACTTTTTATTTTCCTTAGTTAGAACGATAAGGCAGCTGAAATGTGTTATGGGGTAGATGAAATGGGTTGTGTATAATGTTGAATTGTATGTAATGTAATGTCTTTAAAAGTCAAAAGATAAACATTAATAAGTAGTAAAATCTTAATAAGTGGAAGTAGGTTTTGTAATCAGAAGACTTAGGTGATAATTATTTTATTCTTATTTTATAATTATAATCTATTTTATTTTTCACGGTTATGACAATTTTATTTATCTTTCTTTTTAAATCCTTTAATTAAGTTTCTTAAAACTCACGGTCACGAGTCATTTTAAATCATTTTAAATCCTTTAATTTAGTTGATGCGGATTAAGTCATTCAAATTGCTCTTCTTCCTTTCGTAGTTTTACAATGAGAAAGAGTAGCAAATAGAAATACTAGAATATAAAGGAGAATGATAGCTATTAATAGAAATAATAGAGTATAAAGGAGAATGATAACTATCCAATCTAAATGTTAGATGTGTAAAAATGTGTAAAAGTCTTATGCTATAAGGGTGTGCATATCTTTGTCCATGTTTTCAAGGAGATATATTTGGGATTGTTTCTGTACTCAAGAGTCATATTAGTAGGCAAGTGGATCTCTTGGACATGTGAACATGTCAAGAGGTTTTCTCAAGTATGAGGAAAAGGATGGGGTGGAAGAAACCAAGAGAATGGGCGCACCAAAGAGTTGGGGTACACTAGCATGAGGAGTTCATTAAGGTTGGGACGAGTCAATGTCAAGGGACACGACAGTTGATGGGTGCATGAGTCTATGAAGGGGAACTATAATTTGTTTAGGAGTGATGACCTTTGGAGTTAATATAAGAGAACACGGGAACACAACCAAGGAAGCCATATAGGGGAACGATAATTTGTTTAGGAGTGATGACCTTTGGAGTTAATATAAGAGAACAAGGGAACACAACCAAGGAAGCCATATTTGCACAACAAGGAGAGAAAAATCAGCTTTGCAATTCAGAGACGGACTTGGACTAAGAGAGGTGACCTACCTTAAGGAGCCAAGTGTTGTAAAACTAGCAGGTAGTTCTCATATTCTAATTATTTCGCAATTATTAGAAGTAGCGGTCAAGTATTCTCTTCTTTTCATGGATGTATGCTTAAATGACTACTTGTTAAGACTCTTAACAAATTGTCTAAATATACAATAGAGTTTAACTAGAGCTAAAGTGACTAGCCCTTAACTAGAGCTAAAGTGACTAAATGTATAAAAAAAATATAGAAATAAGAAAATATAAAATTTAAATAAAGATGTAATATTAGAATATAAAAGGAAATAGAAGCTTGGAATTTATATATTCCCAATAAAAAAAAATATAAAAATTAAATAAAAATATAATATTAAAAGATAAAACATAAAGAAGAAGGAGAACTTTTATATCTGTATATTAAATATCTAAAATGAAATATAAAAATAAAAGAATATAAAGACTAAATAAGATGTATAATAGAAAATAAATTAAAACTCAATATCCAATGGGTGGAGTTTATTGTGGAATTTTCACATACTCAAGAATCAGGCACTCGTTTTCTTGATTTTCCACAAAAAAAAATTGAAATATCCGATTGGCCGGAGAAGTTGTGATGGAAGATAAGCATCCAGTTTCCAGTTTTTTTTCGATAGAGGTCACTTAAAAACAGAGATCAAGCACAGCTAAGCTGTGCTAAATACACAAGTGAGAGACTAGGCTCACACACTTGCTTAATGAGAAAAAAAAATTACATTTTATAATTGAGATCTAACACAACAAACGTGGACCCACCTCCTACAATTTTGGATCAGAAACCTTTCATGGGCTAAAACTAAACTCTTGTCAAATTACCTAGCAACAATGGGTTAACAGCATTTCATTTTGACATTATTCTAGATCTCCTAATTTCAACATTATTTTAACACTCACCCTCAATGGAGAAATGGATGTTCTACATCTAACTTGCTTCTAAAAATTTCAAACTTGATTTTTCCAAAAGCTTGGTAAGTATGTCAGCCACATTATCATTTGTATTACAATAAATCAAATCAATTTTCTTTGACTCAATCTTCTCTCTCACAAAGTGGTGTTGTAACTATACAATAAATCAAATGAATTGTCTTTGACTCAATCTTCTCTCTCACAAAGTGGTGTTGTAACTCTATGTGTTTTGATCTTGCATTATATACTAGATATGTGTCAATTTGATAGCACTTTTATTATCGCAATGGATGCTTCTTGGTCCTTTTTGCTTCTCTTCAACATTTGCAAGAATTCTCCTCAACCAAATTGCTTCATAGGTTGCATTGGATAAGGCTTTGTACTTGACTTATGTTGATGATAAAGAAATAGTTGGTTGTTTCTTGTTGCTCCATGATCCAACCCTAATCCTATGTTGAAAGCATGGTCTCAGGTTGACCTTCTGTCATCAGGATTTCCAACCCAATCTAAATCATAAAAACCTGTCAGTTCAACATCATATTCAGCAGTATACATAATACCAAAATTAATTGCTCCTTTCAAGTATTGGATGACTTTATGTGCATATTTCCAGTGGCTTTCACAAGGCTTAGCCATGAACTCACTAAATATGTTGACTACCCCTTTTGTTCCATCATCACTGTATAATTTTGCATTTTGTTCTAAGGGAGTTGGCATTTCTTTACATTAACTCATATGGAACTTTTTAATAATTTCCTTTGTGTAATCGATGTCTTACGAGGCTCCCTCCAAACTTCAAGTCCTAAACAATAATGCAACTCATGGATATCTTTCATCTCAAATTCATGTGATAATTGACTTTTAATTTCTTCAATTAACATGCATGCATTGCTTGTAATAATGAGATCATCCACATATAAATATATCAAAGAGACATTTATTTTTTTATCCTTTTTAACATGCATGTTAAGATCGCTTTTATTTTTCACAAAACCTTTCTGATAAAAGAATGAGTCAATCTTTACATACCAGGATCTTTGTGCCTATTTCAAGCCATATAAGGTTTTCCTTAACCTGCAAATAAGATTCTCTTGTCCCTTCTTTACAAACCTTTCAGGTTGAACCAAATAAACTTATTCTTTTAAGTCACCATTCAGAAAAGAAGATTTGACATCTTAAGTGATGTATTTTTCATTTATGTTTTGTGGCTAAGACAATTAGTACTTTAATTGTACTCAATTTAGCTACTGGTGCTGAAAAAAACATCATAATCAATTCCCTCTTTTTGTGAATATCATTTTGCGACTAATCTTGCATTATATTTATCAATGCTACCCTCTACTTTCAATTTAAATGTGTACAACCATTTTCTTCCTATAACGACTTTGTTTTTAGGTAGTTATATTAATTCCCATGTTTTATTATTCATAAGAGATTCATATTCTTTGTTCATTGCATTTCCTCTTTCTTCATGTTCTTTAGCTTGTTCATCATTTACATGTTCTACAACATTCGTTACATGGGAAATCCATGCATAATATTTATACCTTAAAGGTGGTTGGGTTTGTCTTGTTGACCCCCTTGGTCCTTCACTGCTTCCATCTCTTTTTTTTGTAGTGACTCTTCTCCACTTGATGTATCACTACTACTTGAAGTATCCATACTACATTCCATTCTTGAACATGTACTTGTTCATGTTCTTGCTCCTATTTAACCATTGCATTTATTTTAACATGATCATCAATGTCACTAGAATTATGCCATACACCAATATCATTAATTTTATCACCTTTATCTGCATTCTCATGAAACACAACATCTCTACTTGCAAATATTTTTTGTGAACTCGGATTAAACAACTTGTATGTTTTTTTGTCAGAACAATAGCAAATAAATATATACTTATTGATTTTACATAAAATTTCCTTCTCTCGTCTTTAGGAATATGTGCAAAATCTTTACATCCAAACACTCTTAAATGATTAACATCGGGTTTATAACTATTAAAAACTTCAAAAGGAGTTTAAATATCTAATTTCTTAGTTGGACATAGATTTTTTAAATAAACAACAATATTAATGGCTTCTGCCCAAAAAGCATTAGAAATACTTTTACCTTGAAGCATACTGGAAGCACACTCCACTAGTGTTCTGTTCTTTCGCTCAACAATTCCATTTTGTTGAACATGGATGATTTTAGGGGCTAAATTTCGCTCATGGGATCATTTTCCATGGTTTTCCCCCCAAAAAAGATTCTCTATTCAAAAAATAATTCACCCAAATTCTAAAGGATAAAACTATTTTACATCAAAAATTGCTAAATTTTTTTACAAACTATACAAAATCCTTAGAAATTTGAATATTTTTACAAAACTATTGCCAAACATTTTATGGTTGGCATATGAAGGATTAGTATGATTCGCCAAGGTTTTTACATTTAAAAATAAATTTTCATCGTTAAAATCATCTATGTTGTTGAGGTGTATGAAGAACTTTAAATTGTTGTTGGATCCCATAGTTTTTACAATAATTTTTAAATTATCCTGATGTATATTCACCACCTTGATCATACCTGAGAGTTTTAATTCATTTTCTTGTTTGTTTTTCAACCATAGTTCTGAATTCCTTAAAATACTCAAATACATCACTCTTGCTTCTTATGAAATAGACCCAAGTATACCTAGATCTATCATAAAAAAATAAATAATAAAGTACCAAGTACCACCAAGTGATCTAGTTTGCATAGGTGAGCATACATTAGTATGGATTTATTCAAGTATTTTAGTTTGTATTTTTTATTTATGTATGAGAAATTCCTTTCTATGTTGCTTGCCAAGTGCACCTGCTTCACATTCAAAATGTTCGCTCTTCATAACAGGAATACCTTCAACCATTGATTTCTTTTGGAGTAATATTAAATCATTGTGATTAAGGTGTCCATACCTTTGATGTGATAAATCTCTCAGTGACATTGTTGTAGATGTCAATGCTAGATGATTGTTCCTAGTCACACCCATCTTATATAATCCTCCAACTCGGTTACCTATGTCAAAAACCTTGTAGTGATCTTGGATATCCTTTACAAAACACCTTGACTTACCAAATTCCACTTTTAAATCATTATCAGTAATAGTAGAAAAATATATTAAATTCTTTTTTATGCCAGGCACATACATCACATTATGAATCTGTCTCATTTGTCCATCAGGTAAGTTCACACCTATTACTCCATAGCCTTGAACTTTATATTTTTTGTTATATTCTAAGTAAATATGTGTTCCATCAATATTCTCATAATATTCATCATACCATTCTTTATTACAGGACATATGGGCCGAGGCACCAAATTCAATAAACCAAGCATTCTCATCATCAGTTTCAACAAACAATGGAGCTTCAAAAACAAAAAACTTAATATTTTTAAATCCATCACTAATTGAAGTGTCTTTATGCACAAAATTTCCATTATGTCTTTTTTTTATTTGATTGGGGTCATGATTATTTCTTCCATAAAACTCTCTAGCAAGATGTGTGGGTCCCATAGCTTACCTCTATATGATCATTTACCTTTTGCAATCAATGTCAAATCTGAGCCACTTGAATCCAAGTCATATTTTTCACTCTATCTTCCTCTTGGAGAAGAATCTATGATAACTCATCAAAAGTAGGGGGTTTTGGCATAGATGAAAGTGTTGAAATAAAGAATTTATAAAATCTCACTAAACCTTTCAATGTGATGGTTACCAAATCATAACTAGTTTATTTATTTGTTGAAATAAATATTTGATGCTAGAAATGAAGTTGCTAATTCTTCCATTTGCTTCCATTTTAATATATAAAATCTTAGTTTTTAAAAATAAGATTTGGTTTGCATTTGAAGTTTCATACAAACCTTTGAGAACGTCCCATGTCTTCTTAAAAATCTTAAAATATCTGTGAAGGATTATGTTATCCTTTACGAACATCTGCAACAACACCTTAGCTTTTGTTTCTCATTTATCCCAATCTGGAATGGAGACAGTAACAGTGCGTTTGGTCTCATCCCCTTTCACAATTTTCCACAAATTATATGCTTCCAACACAACCATTAGCTTAAACTTCCCATTAACATAATTCTCTCCATCCAATTTGGTCTATTCATTTAAGTATGAATCTGCGAGAGGACTACACATCTTTCTCAATCAAATAAATTTTGTAGCTCAATAATGGATTTGTGTTTCTACGTTGGGTTTCTTGGTGGCTTCAACACACCGGTTAATCTTTTTCAGCGATCCAACTTACGATGCCTACACCCTCTCCACAATGGAAAATCGTTATGGATGGCAGATCGAACTCCTTATGTGAGAGTTTATAAGTTGCATTGATATTTCAACAAACAGACCAATGAATGAGCTTCATGAGACAGGGAGATGATATGGGTGCACGACAGAGGAGATCACACATAACAGTTCACAAAGGAATCGAGCTCCTATCTTGAGTTCTAAGGGAAACGTACTATAGAGTATAAGCCATGATTCCTCAGTGCAAAAGAGGAGTCATGAAGCCCACGGATCTGAAGCTCCGCATGCACAGACTGTGTAAATGGAAAATATATGATCTCAAATAAGCGTTGAGGGCCAAGAATACCGAAAAGGGCATGATCTCCTTCTTAGCAGGAACGATCTCCTTCTCAACTACAACACTCTCTAATTTATTTAGAAATGGCACTTCAAACAATGATTCAAACAACGATTTTATTTGTTATTCTCTCTTGCACAGAGGTTTATCAAGCAGCTACAGAAGTGTCAGCACCATACGACCCTCTTCTAAATGGAAGCACTATTTGATACGATCTCATACCATCTAGATAGATGACACATGCTATAATACCAAATTAAAAATAAAGATTAAACATAGTGAAGTTCTCCTAAATCTACAAGTGAAACTACATTCACACACTTATTATACACACTTAATAAGAAAAAAAAATTACATTTTATAATTGAGATCTCACACAACAAACTTGGACCAACCTCCTACAACTATGTATTTGAAACAACTATGTGTTCTCCCATCCCAATTATATTCTCATGTGGTTAGAAATGCAGAAGCTGAAATTGAGAATCTCATAGCAAAGCACGATATGCATTTACAATTGATTCAAGATTTGGCCAAAAACCCTTTTCATAGGATTTCTTCCGTAAGATTCAGTTCATGCTCTCTCAAATAAGTAGTCATGGAGGAATATAGTTTAGGATTGAGGGACGAAGATATGGAAATTGAAAAAGCAGCCTTGGAACTTGAAGCAAAGAACAAGCAAGAGATAATTTTATGTTTTGCACAATATCTTCCACCACCCTCATTCTATGATACATAAGATTATCTTATGGTGATGGTGAAGGTGGGAGTGTGAGAGATATTAAGCAAAACATGACATAAAATAATCTTATGCTTTTCATAATGTCTTTTCCACCTCCACCTTGTGAAACATAAGATTATCTTATGTTTTGCATAATATCTCCCTCCATCACCACTCTATTATGGTGAGGTTATCTTATGTTTTACATGATATTCCCCCATTCCCACATCACCCTACTCGACCCCACCCTCATAGAGTCATAGGGTGGGTTACTTCCTCTGTATTCATAGGGTAGGGTTATCTTATGTTTTGCATAATATCTTCCACACCTCCACCCTCATAATCTATAATGAATATGATTGTCACTTAAATGTCTAAATTTTTATGTTTTGTAAATAAATATTACTTTTAAGCCAAGTTGTTAGATTCTATAATAATAATGTTTTTGGTATTTTTTAAGAAAAATAAAAAATCAATGCACACTTACCCAGACTCTTTTCAAACTTAGACAATATGGAATACTCAATATCAATTTAAGAAAAACAAAAAATTTCACTTCTGTTTTGCATAATATCTCTCTCCACCACCACCCTCTTATGGTGAGGTTATCTTATGTTTTGCATGATATCTCCCCCCATTCCCACCGCACCCTACCCTACCTTCATAGAGTTATAGGGTGGGGTTATCTTCCCCCTCATTCATAGGGTAGGTTTATGTTATGTTTTGCATAATATCTCCCCACCTCCACCCTCATAATCTATAATGAACATGATTGTCACTTAAATGTCTAAATTTTTATGTTTTGTAAATAAATATTACTCTTAAGACAAGTCATTAGAATCTATAATAATAATTTTTTTGGTACTTTTTAAGAAAAATACAAAAGAAATGCACATTGTAAGCAGACTCTTCAAATATGCAATACTCAATATCAATTTAAGAAAAAACCAAAAAACTCCAGATCTAAATTGCTTCAAGTATTCCAAATAGTTTCCCATCAATGTTCAATATATTTACTTTGGCAGTTGATCTGAGGATTGAAATCGATGCAATTCATTAAGTTGGATACTGCTTGTGATAAACCAAGTGAAAAATCAATGTCAGACTAAACATCTAAGATTGAGGCACTACAAAAACCATGTCTAGGATATTTTTTATAAGTGCAAAAGGCATCATCACTTACACTAGCTCCAATTGCACCCAACTAACTCACATTGGCGCACTTAGCAGCCTTAAAAGTCTCCAATCTAATTTGCCACGTCCTTGCTGATAGGTTTTCTTCATGTCAATGTAGATGATTGACCTTCATTATTTGTTAGGTAATTTATTGAAACATATATGACCTTTGTGCATTTGCCTCATCTTTTGAACATTTTTTTTTTTTTCTCTGGAGACCTCCTTAATTATCATTCTCGGTTTTGTTGAAGCCATCATTCCGATCATGTGGAACCTCGGTGTCACTGATAGACAACCAGTTCAAACAAATTTTACCATCCAACTCCCACAGAATCAATGGAAAATAGCAAACCATCCCATTAAAAAACAATTATTCCTCCATAGCATGGCTGCCAGAAACGTGCACATCACCACGAGATTTACAAAGTAAGCAATTACAAGATAAAAGCCAAAATAATTATGTACATGTCCATATTCATTCCATCATTATCTGCAGTGCTTGTACTGAATATCCAATGTTTATCACTGTCCTCAGCCTCACCATTCAGTTTATGAAAAAGGGAAAATTCAACAGATGAACCTTGTCTCTGATTCTAGTTCTAAAATGGCAAATTTGCTCGAAATAGAAAGCAAACATAAAGAATAAACAATCACAAACATAATGTTGGCCATTGGATATGACATTTTTCTTACAACAATTGAAGGGGTGCAGCTTTTAAAGGATATTTTCCCTATAACTGCTTCCGGAGTTGGATCACCTTCCATTTCACTACACTGCAGTCCAATAACAAGAGAGAGAGCCATACATTGCAGCTTCAACATGACAGTGAATTTTAGAGCAGCAAATCTTAAGAAAACTAAAGAAATGACATTTTTTTCTCTACGTGATCAAATAAAAAGGGAAAATGTTGAAGTATTAACATTATGCCATTATATTATGTTATATTAAATAATTATATCCAATAAAATAATAATAAATAAAAAATTATACCTTTAAAAATTGGATCTAATCCAAATTTAAAATGAATCTAAATGAATTCAATATAATAAAATAATATCAAGTCACAAAAACAATATTTTCTATAAAAATGAAAATAGTTTTCAACATCCTCCTTGATCATAGAAGGTTGATTTGATTTTAAGATATATGCTCATTGTTTTTAAATGCACTCAACTTCAACATTGGCAACAACTAAAATTCTGCCAAAAATCATGCAAAGTAGAGAAAATATAAAATTACCACTAGTTTTAGAAAATATGAGCTTTAAAAATTATATGTAAGAAGGTTTAGATATGATAGTTAATCTTAAAAACATTAAATATGTGTTCTTAAAGGTTAGGCCCACTCAAATTGTATAATTATTTTTATAATCATTGATCATTTAAAAAAGCATTAACTACTTTTTACAATTATAAGTCACATTGAAAAATTACAAATGAATGGTTAAAATACACCTCTTGCAAAGCAATTACGAAATAAAAAATATATAAATATAAAAATAGAGAAATTTATAAATATGAAAATAGAAGCGTAAAAGAATTGTTGGAATACATAATTCTTACTTATCTAATATGCTTGCTAATGTATTGAGAATCAATCTCTACTATTCTCAGGAGTTTGTTTGGAAGTTGGATTTTTGAGATCCTAATTTGGTGTCTGGTTGAGATATTCTCTCAACCTCTCCATTTATCTTTCGAATAAGTTAGATCTAATAATAACCATACAAACTCTATATATTGGAGTTACATTTTATTGTATGAATTCATTAATTCAATAGAAACTTTGTGTGTTCACAATCATTTGTCTCTACTCTCTCATTTTATCATGGTATCAGAGAATTAAGTCTCAGTGTGACTCCCTCACGGGAGTGTCCAGGAAAAAGTGGAGAGTACAATAGTGTGTTTGTGTAGTGTGTCTGCAGGAAAGAGAAACCTGTTGCTCTTGTCATGCACAATAAGAATGTTTTGTTGCTACAGTGCACCTTTGAGTGTGTGCTTGAGCAGATCAGATTTTGTTGATCATAGATCCGCTACCATAGAAGTATTTTCCACTGAGAAAAGAAGTATGGATGCCACAAAATTGTTGTTTCTAGAAAACCATGAAATCGTTGCTTAATAAGAGAAAATCGACCCGTGGTTCCCTAATTCGTTGTAGCCACGAAATTGCATATTGTAAATGTCGACTATCGTTTGTTGCATGAAGCATGAAGCATAAGGGGTTGATGCATTGGCTGCATGGAGTTTGCAGCAGTGTGGTGGAGTGTTGAGTTTGCAGCGGCGTGGGAAAAAGAGGCATGTGAATGTTATGTTGCTGCATGCGGGATCTATTGTTTGTGGAATTTGTTGCTTTATAGTTGTCATTAAGATCAATTTTATTTTGTGATCCATGTGATCAACTTCCGTGGTTTGCAGTAGAATCGATGATTCGCTGCAGAAGGGAGTCTATTATGAGTTTATTGCAAGTCAAATGAAATTAGAGAATTAGAATAGAATCAAATTTAAGGAGGAAGATTTGTGAATGATTACTTCAAAGACGCCTGCGACCTGTGTTAGTAATCACCATGGCCCCTATGTGAATGACCTTGTTTCATAGTTTTTTGCAGTCTGCATATTCTTAACATTTCTGTCACATGTTGAACCCTCGCGGGAGCTTGTTTTTCTAATGGAGGAGGAGATGGATCATCCTACAGTCTGGTTGCAATGTTAAGGTCCTAACCCGCACATAGGTAGATCAATGTATTCAGATTTAATAAAGGCCAATATTAATAAGGCCTTTCAATAAAATAGAATAAGGCATGTGTAAGAAGACCTAATAAAAGCTTCCGCTTCTAGAAGGATCTTCCTCTAGATGCTTCTTTTAATAGACATATTTAGTATAAATAATGGTCGAGGGTATGAAAACCGTAGCTTGGATATTATTGTAATAGAACCCTGCTCAACTGGAAGTTGCCCCCTTGAAGAGGCCTGTGAACATTGTTTTTTGAATCAAAGTGCTATTTCAGTTGTTGTTCTCATATTATTTATGTGTTATTGTGGAGATTATGCTGGTTATATTACTGTTATTCTACCATTGCTAGCATTTTATTTTTGTTCTGCGTATTTATTATATCTGGTATCTTGCAAGTGGTATCAGAGCACTTTCCTTGGCAGAAATTGTGGGTATTTTTTTTCAGGGTAGAGACGTATTACGACGTCTTTAAGCCACAGAGATCTATCGTTACGTGTATAAACCTGCGGTTGAGGGATTCATACACACAGGAAATACAAGTGGTTCTTAAGCGCACATCTGTTGGCCACCCTTGTAACCCCTGTTGGTACCCCTTCGAGTGGTAGTGCATCAGACAACACCTGTGTACGAATCGACCTAGATTTCCTGAAGCCCTCTTTAGATAAACCTATCGGCTGTCGGACTGCTATAGTGTCGCCGAGAACAACACTCGGGAAGATACTCTCTAGTACCTAGGTAGTTGGGTAGTACAGCTAAGGGTACGGTCTATCCTCCTTAGTTAGTGCCCTAAGATATTGGGTCAAGTACTATTGTTGACCCCACACATATATCAAAGAGCTATAGCACAGGGCAAACCCTTATCTGTAGAACCCTTGAATACCTAACCCTTGGGGAACATAAACATAAACAAATTAAACCGACCAAATCTATTGTTGCGCAACTGTGTTCAGGTTGCCAAGTAAATACACATTTCTTTCTAGTTAAGAATTTGGGGATTTCAGCACTGCAACATTCTTCAAAACGATGTATAACCCCATAGAAAAGTCTAGAAATTTTTTCACCATTATTTGAGATCTATTCCATTAGATTCATCTCTTCTCCCTTATCACATTCATCCATATCATTTTTCTGCAAAAATTTCTGACCCCGCCAGCTCCCTTTTCAGTTCACCCATCCTCATGGCCCATACCCATAGCCAAGAACTAGAGTCTCGCTTCAACACCTTGCAATCTAGTTTCCTCGAGACCCAAAAATAAGTGCAGCAACTCAGTGCTACTATTGCCTCCCGTGATACATCCATCAATACCACCATAAATGCATCCATGTAGTCCACAATGGTGGAAGTCATACATGAACTGACCACCCAACTTGAATCTGTCTTTGTATCACTCTGCACCAAACTCAAGATCCCTACCGATGACTCTTTTCTTGATGCACATACAAAGACTGAAGGTGAAACTTCTTCCCATTCCCATACCTTTTAGCCCTATCACTTTCAACGGGACATATTCCTTCCACGGGTGGATGTAACCAAATTTGATGGCTCGGACCCCACTGGTTGGGTCACCCAAATGGAACATCATTTCTCTCTCTACAACATTACAGATGACTTGGCCAAACTCTGGTATGGTGTTCTCCATCTAGATCAAGAACGCTGGCAATGGTGGCAATGGAGAAAAACTTCCCGTCAAGGGTATATTGCTTGGACCCAATTTGTGACTAAGCTTTATGAATGCTTTGAAACTGACACCAACCATTTGGGTCGTTTGACAAAATTGAAACAATCAGGAACAATAGAAGACTTTATAGGTACATTTGAGTGCATGGCTTTTCGAACAGAGGGCATGACTGATGCTTTCTTTCAAGAATGTTTTATCAGTGGCCTCAAGGAGAAGATTTGGGCCCATGTCCTCATGGCTCAACCTGGGAGTTAGGTGGAGGATACTAAAAAGGATAGAGAAGCACAACAAATTGTTTCCTCTCAAAGCTGTAATCCTTCCTTTATCCCTTKCCCTAAACAAGTAAACCCCACTACTCCCTCCGCCCCATTAAAGATCCAAAAATTGACCAGGACTGAAATGGATGAATGCCAACTCAAAGGCCTTTGTTATAATTGTGATGACAAATATTTCCTGGGCCACAAATGTAAGGTACAAAACCTTTTTATGGCCATCTCTSAGGATATTTCGAAAGAGGATATTGCAACTCCCCTTGTGCCCGAGTCACCAGAAATCACTGACATAAACCCTCCCTCCGACCCTCCGGAAGTGGAACCGATCATTTCCATTAATGCTCTCACCGGATTCTCTGCCCCCCAAACCCTCAAGTTAATTGGTTACATCAAGCACCGAAAGGTCATCATTCTGGTTGATAGTGGCAGCATCCACAATTTTATTCACCGTTGCATTGCCCAAGAAATTCATTGCTACATCTATGCTGTCAACAATTTCCAAATCATGATTCTCAATGGTGGTTCTATGAAATGTGGAGGGCGCTGTGAAAATGTGTGTCTCCAAATCGGTGACTACCACCTAAAATCCCATATGTTTGTTATTGACATGGGCGGTTGCGACATTGTGTTGGGTGCAGACTGGCTAAGACTTTGGGTCCCATTCTCATGGATTTTCAAAACTTAACCATGCAATTCAACCAAGAAGGCCACCAGTATAAATTCCAAGGCATCACTGTTGGTTCACATGAGGTCATCAATTCCCATCGCATGGAAAAGATGCTAAAAAAAGGCCATTCTTGTGTCATTGCCCAACTCCATGCCATACAATCCACAAAGACACCCCCAGTGCCCCAAGACCTCCAAGCCCTCCTTTCTAAACATCAAACGGTATTTTCCACTCCCCAAGGACTCCCTCCTTCCTATGGTGTTCATGATCATTCCATTCCCTTTTTCCTAGGAATCCTTCCCCCCAATATCCATCCATATCGCCACCCCTTTGCACAAAAAAATGAAATTAAGAAAATGGTCTAGGAACTCCTTACTGTAGGCATCATCCGTCCTAGTACGAGCCCTTACTCATGTCTGGTCATTATGGTACTGGAGAAACAAGGTTCTTGGAGAATGTGTCCTAACTTCCGTGCTCTCAACAAACTGACCATCAAAGACAAATTTCCCATTCCTGTCATTGATGACGTCCTAGATGAATTGAGTGGCACCCAATTCTTTACCAAACTTGATCTTCGCTCGGGCTATCACCAGATACGTATGAAAGAGGTCGACATTCCCAAGATAGCCTTTCGCACTCATGAGAGCCACTATGAGTTTTTGGTCATGCCCTTTGGCTTGTGTAATGCCCCCTACACCTTCCAGAGCCTCATGAACCATGTCTTCTGGCCTTTTCTCCATCATTTTGTCATAGTTTTCTTTGATGATATCCTCATCTATAGAAAAACCTGGACATACCATCTTACTCATGTGGATCAAGTTCTCCACCTACTCTCTCAGCACCAACTTTTCCTGAAACAATCTAAATGTGCTTTTGGTGCCTCAAAAGTAGAATACTTGGGTCATATGGTGGGAAAAGATGGCGTCAGGATGGACCCAAAAAAGATTGAAGCTATGCAAGACATGCCGCACCCAAAGACTCTCAAAATCTTGCGTGGATTTTTGGGCCTAACAGGGTATTATCGCAAGTTTGTTAAGAAATACAGAAAGATTGTAGCACCTCTCACGGCTCTCCTAAAAAAGAACTCTTTCACTTGGACTCCAGTAGCTACTCAAGCTTTTCAAACCTTGAAGGCAACCATGTGCACCACTCCGGTTCTAGCCCTTCCTGATTTCACAAAGACCTTTGTGTTGGAATGTGATGCCTTAGGGAAAGGAATGGGTGTTGTCCTTATGCAAGAGGGTCGACCTTTGGTCTTCACCAGCAAGCAACTGTCTTAAAGGAATCTGGGCAAACCCATTTATGAAAAGCAAATGTTGGCGATTTTGCATGCCATTGAGCTATGGCGTCCTTATCTCTTGGGGCAATGCTTCCAAATTAAGACCGACTATCAAAGCCTCAAGTACTTTCTAGAACAACGCATTTCCTCCCAGGAGCAACAAAAATGGGTGACTAAGCTCTTTGGATATGATTATGAGATCATTTACAAGAAGAGCAAAGACAATGTCGTGGCAGATGCACTATCTCGAAAATATGAAGACGAATGATCCCTTTTTTCTCTTTCCTTCATTGTACCCGATTGGCTCCAAGCCGTGTGCCAGGAATGGCTTCAAGATCCCAAAAGTTTGCATCTGATCCAGCAATTGCAAAACAAGACTCTGACTCCCCCAGGGTACTCCTGGCTCCAGGATGAGCTTCGATACAAAGGCTACTTGTATTTAAGTAAATAATCCAAGATC
Source organism: Picea mariana (assembly GCA_032191745.1). NCBI lineage: Eukaryota > Viridiplantae > Streptophyta > Pinopsida > Pinales > Pinaceae > Picea > Picea mariana. The sequence goes on along the minus strand of JASDQU010244760.1, from coordinate 183,906 downwards.
AAATCCACGGTACTTTCTAAGCTTCATGCTACACCCACAGCGGGGCACTTAGAGTTCACCAAAACATATGACAAGGTCAAACGTTCTTTTTTCTGGGATGGTATGAAACAGGACATCCGTAAGTTTGTCGCTGAATGTGAGGTGTGTCAACACAACAAGGGAGAAAGAGTCAAATCTCCGGGCACCCTCCAACCGCTTCCAATTCCCCCTGCTATTTGGAAGGATATCTCTATGGAATTTATTACAGGATTACCCAAATCGGGGAATAAATCAGTCATAATGGTGGTGGTGGATCACCTTTCCAAGTATGCTCATTTTTGCGCTCTTCACCACCCATTTACTGCATCCATGGTGGCTCAAATTTTCATGGACCAGGTCTTCAAGCTTCATGGCATGCCACACTCTATTGTTTCTGATAGTGACCCAACTTTCACAAGCAATTTTTGGCAAGAACTATTTAAGCTATAAGGCACACAATTGCATCTCAACTCAGCTTATCATCCCTAGACGGATGGTCAAACAGAAGTTGTCAACAAGTGTTTGGAAACATATCTAAGGTGCTTTGCCTCTGAAAAACAACACCAGTGGGATCCATGGTTACCCCTAGCGGAATGGTGGTACAACACTACATACCATACAACCACTCGCATGACTCCTTTTGAAGCAGTATATGGACAGAAGCCACCTTCATTTCTCTCATACTTATCGAGTACCTCAAAGGTCCAAGCAGTTGACCAAACACTTACTGTTCGAGAAGATATTCTTTGTACCCTTAAAGAGAACTTGGTCATGGAACAGAATCGCATGAAGTAGAAAGCAGATCAAGGTTGCTTTGAATGTCAATTTGCAGAAGAGGATCAGGTGTTTCTGCAATTGCAACCATATAAGCAAAATTCCCTCAAGGTCGAGCATTGTCAGAAGCTAGCGCCCAAATTTTATGGTCCTTACACAGTTCTCAAGCATGTGGGACAAGTCACATATCATTTAGCTCTGCCCAGTCAGTCGAAGCTACATCCTGTAGAGTCGCATAAAGACCCTAAGAAAAGACCCATTTCTTAAATGTGTTTGATACTATTCCATGTGGAGCAAAGAAAGTGCATAATGGGCTCTTAACTAGATTGAGAGCGTTGAAATCTTTACAGAAAGGATTATTGCATTTATGTGTGTTTATTTAACTGCAGTGTTGGCAGACGTGTATGTGGATGTTGGTACAGTGTTGTCAAAAATGAGAATGTTCAAGAAGCTCTCCTAGAGGGACTGTATGGAGGTGTTATAGTGAAATGAGATGTACGTGCCAATTTCATCGGACTCACACAACCTCCAATCTGATTTAACAACTATTGTTATTGATATTTTTTGGTTTGAAGTTGATAGACTCATGACTCTATTATAAATATTATAATGTGAGTCACACATGTAATTGAAAGAAAGTCTATGATATTTTGATGTAGTGGTCCTAGAGAATATCTAAGCATGTACCTGGTATAGGTTATGTATATGAGCCAGTGTATACTCCCTAATGTGAAAAGTTCGTGGTGATCTAAAAACCACTATGTAAAGCATAATTATAGGTAATCCTAGGAAATCTGGTGCATGGTTAAGGGTACTCCGAGAAAACCCAGAGCATGCTTACAGGTAATCTCAGAAAACCTGCATGTTGATGATGATGTGATGAAGCGGGAGATATGAGGAAGAATGGTTAAATGAACCATGTAGCTGAAAATGATTCTTAGAGAACTGGTAGTTATAGCGGCTGATGAACCATGTATTCTAGTAGATGGATTTCTTTTTATATGAACGTCAATAATCAGATGCTGGTACAAGAGGAAGCATATGGAGATATGACCACATAGATATTTAGATAAGTAGTCATTAAGAGAAACTCTTGGAATATATATTTCCTACTTATGTAATATGCTTGCTAATGTATTGAGAATCAATCTTTACCTAAATTGTATTGAAAATCAATCTCTATCTTGTAAACAGTATATAAGCCCAATCGAAATAAGCAAACTCCAAACAAACTATAAATAGATATCATGCAACCAATCCATTAGAATGAAAAGGTGAAACTGTTTAATCTCATCATCTTGAATTAGTGACAGGGAATAAACATGAAATAAAAAACTGTGTCCAACATTGCAATTTCACAATTGATTTTGGCTTCGAGAATAGATAAGTTACTCCCCAATTCGGCAAATTTGACATATAAATAGTTCATTCTTTGTACAAAATGATATTGGCATGATCGAATGTAAAAGTGCCATGTATACAGAATTCACGTTCAAAGAAGAAAATGCCCTTCTTTCTATATAAATGTACAAGAAAACAAGCATAAACATTAAAATGTCCAATCCGTATCCTTCTCCATCTCTTCCTGCTTTTATTGCTGTTATAAATGGTATACTTATACTCATCTTCCCTTCACCGGTATTCCAGAATATGGTGTTGGCAAGCCTTCTAATCTCTCACCCACTCCTCGATGGTGACATAATCTATTACTGTATTTGAAGAGGAACAATGGCATGCCAAGCATCTGGAAAATTTATGGAAACTAATTTTAAGCAACAATACATTCTTTGGTGGTGTTCCTTGCAGGAATCGTTGTTTGCGGCAGCAATGTATGAGCAGGGCTAGACTAGACATGAGATTGGTGGTGTTCCTTGCAGGAATCGTTGTTTGTGGCAGCAATGTATGAGCAGGGCTAGACTAGACATGAGATTGGATGAAGCTTTCAATACTAAGATAGCTGGTTGGACATGCAAAGTGAGAGATTGAAGGTGTCTTTGATATTATGGATACACGTGGTTGATCCCTCAGACCTGAATTTTTTACTTTCCTCGAAGTTTGCGTATACCTATCTCCCGGTTGCACTGAGTTAGTATGCATGCTGGAATGTTCAAATTAGAAAGCAGAGCGATCCAAGGAAACTTTAACTAGCAGTGAGAGGGGATCTAGGTGCCTCACTGGGGCAAGAAGGGCTGTTAAAAAAACAAATTAAAAACTATTGAAAAAGTTAAAAACCAAGATTTATATGATTCTCATAAAAAAATTTATATGGAATATTATTATACAATTCCTAAGACAAAAGGACATATAGAATCTTTGCAAATCCCTTCCCTCCTCTGCAGCACAGAACAGAACATTTGCAATTTTCAAGATTTTAGATATTCAAAGCAAGTGAATATGATAAGCAATATTCTCATACAACGACATAAATAAACATACATCAACTTGTCATGTATCAAAAAGCTTGTTCAACGTCATATTAGAAGGACGATTTGTCATTTTAACTTTAACACTTCACTTATTTTTTATTTATGCATGAAAATGTCATGCTCGATTTTTACTCTCTTGCTAATGTCACTGTTAGTCATTATTTAAACGAGCATTTAATTACAAACATCTATTGACCAAATTCCAACAACTTCAAGAAAATTTACGAGAATTAGGATGGACTGCGGGCGTTTCTTGTTCTTGCCCTACAGCGATATCTAGTTGTTGGCTTAGCTGCTCCTACTTATTTAACTATTCCTACAACTGCAAGTAAAATAAATACCATAGACGTGGTTATATATAGACACATACAGAAATGATTGCATTGGATAGTGTTTTAACTTGTTGAGGATTTTTAAATTAGCAACCTGATAATGTGTAAAAGCCAGTCAAATTTATTACTTTAATAAGGAATGAATCGCGTTTTACGATTATTGGTGTTAAATCTTTCAGTCGACTGGATTTTCAAATCAAAGAGTGGAGGAGAGGAATGGGTGAGTAATATAGAAACTGTTGGTAATTGATGCAGTCTTGTCAATCATCTGATATGATGTAATCTGTTTGCAGTTTTTCTCTCTCTATTAGTATTCAAATATAGATTGTTTGATTAAATAATGCATGAAAAATGCAGGAATAGTTTTCTGAAATAAATTGTTGTAAGCACTCAATCAGGAGCAGCTAACTGTTTGTTTTACTAGGCTATGTATTGTTATAAATCAGGAGCAGCTAACTGTTTGTTCTATTAAGCTATGTATTGTTATAAAGATCAAAGTTGATCACAGTTGAATACAATCTTTTTGTGCAACTACCTGAATAATAATTTCTTCTTTCTCTATACATGGAGTCCATAGATAGACCTACATAGATCCTTTATCCACTTAATCGATGAAGTCATAGACCTAACAAAACCAAAATAAATAATATATATATAGGGATTTTAAAATTAGCAACCTGATTATGTTTATAGCTTTGATAGCTAACGAATCCCGTTTTACTATACTCTCTTCAGTGGAGTGAACAGTTGGTGAAACTTCGGGTCTTTTAAAAATATTTGGACTCATCTACCACTATTAATCTGAACATGGGAAGAACTTTACGTTGATTCGAGAATATTGTGCTCATGAATGAAGCATTACTTTAAATATATTGTAGCTATTATGTGCCTTCAATGTGCATAGAGCTTGAACATTCCGAGTGTCCCAACGACCAAACAATCAAGAGATTTTAAAAAAAGTTTTAATAATGGAAGAAATTTTAAAAGTTTTAATAATTGAAGAAATTTTAGAAGTTTTAATAACTGAATCGAATGAGGGGCTGAAAGTGTATCAGGTGGTTTTCAAACATGAGCATGTGATTAGTGAAAGACTAGTTCTAATGGAGTAGAGTTTTTGAACTTGTTCAAAGGATTTTGTATGCAAATTTGAATGTGGCCCAATAATGTTATTCGAGTAGTGCACATGCTTTTGAAATGTTGAAATGTGAGATGAAGGATTGACAATGTGTCCGTGGCATTTTAATGCTTGGGAGTGGTCTTATGCCCCTCACATCATACGACAACCGGTGAAAGGAGATTGAGCTTCTCTATAACAAATAAACGCGCTACGGGATCGTGTTACGATCACCTAGCTTCCGTGCCAAAAAACCATGCAAGCCAACATCCCTTCAAGCAGCTTATACCCCTTCTTTAATGAAAGCAAAGAAGCCGGCTTCTTCCTTCTATCAATGATCACCAGCGATTTAGGGCCCATCAAGTGTTGCTGGCCGTGGAAGTGGTGTCAAGAAGGCAGGCCAGAGACCGATCTCTTTCCCACCCACGCCAAAGAAATGTTGATCTGCTGTTTTGTTACTATAAGACTGCTGTTGTGTTACTATAAGACTACTAGGTCAGATTATTAAAATTTAGGATTGAGATGGATCTATTAACCAATGTCATTGTGGTTGACAGCCATTTAAAAAGTAATGAGAGTTTTATATATATATATATATATATTTATTGTCAATCTGTGTTTATTTATAATGGTTGGGCTAAGTTTATATAGTTATTAGTTCAAATGGGCATGATGTAAATTTATATTTAAATTGTTATTACTTGACCTGTTTTGTGGAACATTTACAAAGAATTCTCAAAGTTTGATAAAATATATGAGTGTTTGCACAAAGTTGATGGACAAAAAAGTGGTAACTGGGTAAAAAAAAAAACACATGCATTCATGATGTGACAGACTCGACAAACCTTGATGTGCCACTCATAATGCCACATCGGCTCGTGGCAGGAACACGCTCTAATTCTTAATGCCACATGTACTCATGAATCAACACAAGTTCTTAATGCCACGAACGTGCACATGTTCCTCTTGGGTCCAATTAAAAGGGATTTACCCATTCGTTCAATTGCGTCGCACATTTGAGAAAACATTGAGTGGATTGAAGCCCTTGGATTTGATGACAACTCTGAGATATTCCATCTATTTATTCGCATGCATTTTCAATCTTTTTTAATTTCCTAAACTATTTAATTTCATGTTTTTTTTTAATTTTCTAAGTTAATTTTAAAAATAACTTATTTTATATAAATTTAGTTATTAAATTGAAGCACAATAATTAACATGGAACTTGAAGAAAACCAAAACACAACACAACCACATGAAGGCACACCAAACCAAAAATCATAACCAACAAATGCAAACATGGAAATTGATGAAGGATTGAGTTGTCTTAGATCCATTGTCCAAGACCTACAGAGTACTAGAGAGCCCACCTCATTATCCTTAACAACTTTCTTGGAAACCATTGTATCATCCATTACAAGTGCCCAATGGTAATTTACTAATATTTATGATTACACCATTGTATCATCCATTACAAGTGCCCAAGGGTAATTAACTAATATTTATGATTACAAGGATAGGATGTTTGAATATTATAGAATCGCCATAGACAAAAACCAAGTGAGAGTCTTGAACATTACAAAACAAGAATTGATGTCATTGTTTATTGATCCTAGAACCAGACTACAACCACCATTCACAAAATGATGGATTTGTATGGAGTAGTGCATCCACCAACAATCTAGGGATAACTGGATGGATAGGTGGTTTATGGTGTTTGAAAAACCTCCCAACAATAATAGAGAGGTGCCTCTATATTTTCTTAGGAAATTATGGGTAGAGTTTATTTTGGGTCACCATGTCAATTACTTTGACATTGGTTAATTAGAGGGGGTGGGTCATGGGTCTGCGCATGACAGAGAAAACGCTAGGCATGACCAAATGCTAGGTCCTCTCCCTTCTAGGAAAAGGCCTAACCCTCAACATCCTCCCATCATGGAAGGCATCACGCAAACACAGTTATTGTTATCATCTTTGACTTGAAGCCTGGTCTAGCATGGAAACATTGTGGAATTATCTTGGCTCAGGGAATCCAAGCCCTGGAGTAGAGTGTAGTCGGGAGAGAGCACATGGATAGAGTAGGCATTCATGTGACCCTCATAGATTCTCGATTTGTGGGAATATTTGTTATGGGTCAATGGAGGCTAATAGATAGGAGAGTTTCATGGAGGAGGTTAGTATCTTGACCATCTTAATGTTCTTCATTGATTCTCTCTCTCTCTCTCTCTCTTTCTATATATATATATATATATATATATATATATATATATATATATATTTGTTCCATATCTTATATACCATGTTTGTAGTTACTACGCTATGATAACATACCCTCCACATTGGTATATGCATTAAAGTTGATTTCCATCACCGATGTAGCAATAGAGATAGTTTTGCCATTTGGTGTACCACATACATAGGTATGTGTCACCTTTGGTAAATTCGCCATAACAATTTTCTTATTCTTGGACATCCTCAAATATAATGTTGTTGTGTTTCTACAAGTTTTGGTACCATACTGTGAAGAATCATATCCACCTGGGATTGACAATTCACTCCCTTCACATGCATCATGTGTTGAGTTAAATTTTGTTTAAAGGTTAAATTTCTTATATTTTTTTGATTGAATTTGAAATTTTTGTATGAACAAAAATATTATAAATATGTATGTAGGTACAAAATTTCACCACCACCCTTTCATTCACCACCACTGCCAACATTCCTTCCACTATTTTTCCTCGGCTATAGGGCTAGTCGAGTCCTTGGCCACTCTACCTTGGCTTTTGGGATACCTCTTTCCAACACAAGGGTTTTACGATCCCTCGTACAACCCATGGGGGTTTATCACCATCCACCCCCTCCATATTTCCCATCTCATCCATTTGACAAGACACATAAGTGTTCCAGAAATAAATTTCCACTACCCTTGCTAGAAATGAAGTATTTTTTCTCATTCATTAGTACCACGGTATGCCCATTTATTTCCTTCTTCCGAGTTCAAAATAATTGCATTTTTAAGTTCATAAAGTTCCTTTGATTATGTGGTTACCCTTGAATCATGGTCTTTTCCTCAGAATATCCTTTAGATAACCACTATTATGAAACTACAAATTTAGCCTTATCACTTCCTACTTCCTTCTCCAACCATAATAACCTATGCAATAAACTCACTCAACTCACTTATAGTGCTGAGTCACCTTGTTATACTATCCCCTTTGCCAAAACGCAATATTGTATGGTTGAAACAAATTCACCTTAGTTTTGTTATTTGAGTCATAAGGTTTATAGAACATAGGTTTTGAGTCTTTAGGTTGTAATCATAAGTTAGATTTGGTTTCAGAATGAATAAGGTCATGTATATCCTTGGTCTAAAATTTGAGCTATGAGATTGTTATCATGACAGGTAAAAAACCTCATGAGTCATACCTTTGGTTTTTCATATCATTTCCTTGACAACTCATACATTGAGGTTGTATTCAAAGTCTCCCCTTTGTCACTATAAATTCATTCAAGTGTGCAAGTTATATTTGAGTTGGCGCTGTGAACTAGTTAAGGAAGAAGGTTGTGGGTTGGATAGGTTGCAAGCATCCTGGTGTAAATTCAAACTTACCAGCATCAAACTCGGGCTCAATAGGTACTCCATGAGATTTTTAGTCTTGTTTGGAGGTCAGGAAGGGTTTGGCTACTTGATTTTCCTTTGGCACTATGAATTGGCTCAGGCACTAGGAATTTATACAAGTGCTACAAAATGTGCTATGAAATGTGTTGCAGAAACTCTATTCTAAGACTGTTGAATTGGTATTTTTGACCAGTTGACTTCCAAGAGGATTTTCGGGTGAACCAGGATGAGTTTTCAAAATCAAAAGGAGGTTATTGTCAAGAACATACCCAAGAAGATTAACCTATTTCATTTTTCACACAGGTGTCACGGATTGGGATATTTGAAGGAATCTTTGAGCCCTATTTTTTCATTTTTCATGATTTCTTATTTGAGACATGTTTTTGTGACACGTATTCCGTCCAGATGGAGATGAATTTCAAGAATCAATAGAGTTTTTTTATTTAGAACGAGCTTATATACAAAAATCATTCTAAGATTTTACACAACTATTATATTTTAATAATTACAAGTGTAATTTTGAATCCTAGTTTTCATAATTTTGCCTCCTCAAAAGCAGGAAATTAGTTAAAATGTGTCATTCTCTATTTGTAACTATTTATATCTTGGGAAAGCGGTTGGAGTTCAAATTGGTGAGCTGGAAAGGACCTTTAGTTCTACATATTTCATGGTAAAAGAGTAGAGTAGGGTTATAAAGAGATAAGGGAGGAGGAAGAGTAATAGAAAAGGAATTGTTTTGTTTTTGTAGCTCTGTATACCTCACTCAAGAGCATGCATTTCAATTTATGTTGCTAAAACTAATATGGAACAGAGTTATTTATTTTTTCTTCTAGTTTATGGTTATGTGTGAAGGATTCATGCTATTGTTTTTATGCAACAAAGGATTTGACTGTGTGAAAGCATCATCATAAACGTTTTTTATTCCTGAAGTAGGAGGATCTTTATTTTTGGAATTTTCTTCAGGGATTAGTCAGTTGGACCAGATGTACACCTGTACTATTGTATTTGTGTTTCTTCCTCATTAATATTTTCAAATTTTATCTTGTTTCTATTCATATTTGGATTAGACTTTCTCTATAGTAACATGGTCTGATGTAGGCATCATTATTCATTAATGAACAATTGTTATTAGCTCCCTCTCACCTTTCAAAAACACACGTGTTGTTACATTTACCATTACAAATCTATTTGATGGGTACTCGACTTATCCTCTAGCAGTCTGAGGGTGACGCTCAGTTCTAACATTTTTGGCACCACTGTCGAGGACGAAGTTGAAGATCTTCCATGGATTTTACGACACATATTACCACCAATTCTTGATGGTGAGAAAGGATCAATGAAATAAAAGACCGCATTTTTTCACCATGGTGAATCCACACATTTGAAGAACTTATTGGTGATTCAAATTAGTTACAGAACTCCACTGAGGAACCATCTCAAAATAAAATGGTAGGAAGACATAGGAAGTCTAGGTATCAAGATGTTAGATTCCTTCAAGAGCTCATATTATTTTTAATCAGTTCCTTCTTGTCCTTTCTTTCATATGTCAGGAGAATCGTCCTTTGCTTCATTTATTTTGATGACAATAAACCCACTATTGTATATCCCTCTTTGAAAGAAGAATATATACATTCTTCTTACATAGTTCATGTTAACCCTAGTCCTTCGTCTAAAACATATCAAAACAGTTTTTATATTCAAATCCTTCCTGAACATGATCATCCTTATAACCATGTGAATGATATAACTGATTCACCACCTCCTTTGATCATAGTACCATCTTCTACCACCACTGCTAGAATTTGAAATCATTCCATTGAACCTCACTTTCATCTCACTGTTGTCCAAACTAGAATCATAGATAAGATGTTTAAACCCTTAAGGCTGCCATCTCATCTCCATCCTTATCCTCTTGAATTCTTCAAGTATCTTCCTCGGTTTTCTGGAGAGGATCATGTTACAACTGAGAGACAATTGGGAGCCTTTGAGAACTTTGTCAATCAGTTTGAGATAGTACATGAATATGTTACCATGAGATTGTTCTCCAAATCCTTGTTTGGAGATGTTGTGTGGATTAAAGGTTTGGTAGCCGATTCTATTGGTTCTTGGATCTAGCTATGAAACATCTTTTTAAAGTATTGGGGTGAGAAAAATTTCTTGGATTAGTACCTCATTGATTTTAATGCTTTGAGGAGAGGGGAAGAAGAAGCTATGGCTATATTCAACATAAGGTTTTACAAATTTTATCATAGCATGCCATTGGATATTCGGCCTTCCGAGGCTACTGCCATGGTGTACTATTTAATGGCTCAGCATTCAGAGCTTTTTCTTCTCTCGAGAGAAATAAAATATTCATCTTTAATAAGGTTGTTTGAAGATGCAGAGGAAGTCGAGGAGAATATTTGGGCTTTCAAGAAGATTCAAGATCAAACATAATTTGAAAATATGCATGTACATGAACAAGAAGACTGTGAGTATATTTTAGATTTGGAGCAACAAGAATATAAGTATGAATCTGATTTGGGACAACATTTGACAGTTTCTTGAAAGTTTTAATATTTTTCTACAACAGGATGTACATCATGCTTATGTTCATTTTCAAAATCAGTTTGAGCATGCGTTGGTGTATGATTGCATAGATAGTTATATGTTTTTATTTGATCATAGTTAGAATGCTTTAATTCATGCTATGCAATTATCATATGATCATTTTTATGAACAGGAAACTACCATTCTTGATAATCAAGAGATGCTCGTGAAAGCACGGATAGGTCATCTCTTTCTTAGCAAAGGGGAATTTATGCAATGGAAATCATCTTTTCTCAATCAACAGTTTTGTGACTATGGTTTTGAGGATCCAATAGTAGCCTTGTTGGAGTCATACTTTTCAGATTCTCTAAAAATTTCATATTTTATCATTTCACCAACATTCGTGGGTGAGTATGGATTTATGAAAGAGTCTATATCATTGTTGTTATGTTCTTGTTATTATTCATTAATCAGTAGAAGAGACGAGATCATTTCAATATTAAAATTACTTCAATGGTTGTTTTGGAAGTCTACCTTTACCTAATCAAATTGGAGATATGGTTAGAGGTAGGGTAGTGTAGGAAATAATCTCACTTCTCGAGTATTTTCTTTCCTTTAGTTTGCAACAGGTTTATCAATCAGTTTTCTTAAATAAGTGCCAGATTTTGGTAGTGTTTCAGAGATTAGTTGCAAATATGACTCCATATCCTGATAGATAAGGCAATTGGAACTACATGTTCTTGGAATCTCACAGGGAGCATCCCATCCCCTATGGAGCTATATGTTAACACATAAGATTGTATGGGTCAAAACAATTCACCTTAGTTTTGTTATTTTAGTCACAAGGTTTATAGGACATAGGTGTTGAGTCTTTAGGTTGTAGTCATAAGTTATATTTGGTTTCAAAATGAATAAGGCTATGTATATTGTTTGTCTAAAATTTGAGCTATGATATTTTTATCGTGACAGGTAAAAAGCCTCATGAGTCATACCTTTGGTTTTTTATATCATTTCCTTGACATCTCATACATCCAAGTTGTACTCAAAGTCTCCCCTTTGTCACTATAAATCAATTCAAGTGTGAAAGATATATTTGAGTTGGTGCTTGTAATTGGTGATGCAAACTAGTTAAGGAAGAGGGTTTTGGGTTGGATAGGTTGCAAGCATCTTGGTGCAAATTCAAAATTACCAGCATCAAACTCAGGGTCATCAGGGACTCCATGAGTTTTTTTCTCTTGTTTGGAGGTCAGGACGGGTTTGTCTACTTGATTTGCCTTTGGCACTATGAACTCGCTCAAGTGTTGTGAATTTAGACAGACACTATGAAATTTGCTATGAAATGTGTTGCAAAAACTCTGTTCTAAGACTGCTAAATTGCTATTTTTGACCAGTTGACTTCCACGAGAATTTTCGGGTGAACAAGGATGAATTTTCAAAATAAAAAGAAGGTTATTGTCAATCACGAACCCAAGAACATTAACCTCTTTCATTTTTCACACAAGTGTCATGGATTCGGATATTCTAAGGAATCTTTGAACCCTATTTTTTCAGTTTTTATGATTTCCTGTTTGAGACATGTTTTTGTGACATGTATTTTGGCCAGCTAGAGATGAATTTCAAGAAACTGAGAGAGTTTTTTCTTTAGAATGATACTATATAAAAAAAATGTTCCCATATTTTACACAATTGTTATATTTTGAGAATTAAAAGTGGAATTTTGAATCCTAATTTTCAAAATTTTGCCTCCTGAAAAGCAGGAAAATTAGTTAAAACATGTCATTATATGTTTGTAAATTAGTTAAAATGTGATGGAATTCGAATTGGTGAGATATAAAGGACCTATAGTGCTATATATTTCATGGTACAAGAGTAGAGTAGGGTTAGAAAGAGCTAAGGGATGAGGCAGAGTAATAGAAATTAGATTGTTTTGTTTTTGCAGCTCTGTATACCTCACTGAAGAGCATGTATTTCAATTGATGTTGCTAATACTAATATGGAACAAATTTATTTCCTTTTTATTATAGTTTATGTTTATGTGTGAAGGATTCATGCTATTGTTTTTATGTAGCAAAGGATTTGAATATGTGAAATCATCATCATAAACTTATTTTAATTCTTGAAGTAGGAGGATCTTTATTTCTGGAATTTTCTTGAGGGATTAGTTAGTTGGACCGGATGTACACCTACACTATTCTATTTATGTTTGTTCCTCATTGTTCTTTGAAAATTTTATCTTGTTGTTGTTCATATTTGGATTAGAATTTCTCTGTGGGAACATGGTCTGATGTAGGCATCATTGTTCATTGATAAACAATTGTTATTAGCTCCCTCTCACCTTTCAAAAACACACTTGTTGTTACATTTACCATTAGAAATCTATTTGATGGGTATTGGGCTTATCCTCTAGCAGTCTGAGGGTAAATTTCAGTGCTAACACCCTTCATTAATAAATTTTATGGTAAAAACATGTCTTGGGTTCCATCAAACCTTGGAATGTTTGAAAATCATCTTGTTGGCAGGTATTCATTGGGAATAAAAATTTGTGACTATGAAAACCCTCTGGGAACAATTAAACAAATCTTGTTTGAAAACCATCTTGCTAGCAAACAAGGATTTCAAATAAGAAATAAATTTCATTTTCAAGTTTCAACTATGCTTTGAATAAATATTCTCAAGTTTCATCATTCCATTAGAAGGTTGTTCCAGATCTCAATTTGCAACTCACATTGTGATCCAAGATTCCAAGATCCACATTGTTCTTTCTTGCAAAGTTTTACATCATTGTGGATCATCTCAGGGTATCATACACTTGTTACAAATATCATGGAATTCTTAGGTAGGTGTGGGTAGGCTCATTTTTATTTTATTTAACATAAATACATTGGATGTTGTAGATTTGTATTTGGAAAATCGCTTAGGACTATGTCCTACTTCCTCATATTTTCCATTTCTCAAAGGTGGAAAATATCTTCAGTTTGTGGGGGAACACCATCACTTTTACATCCCCTAACACTCCCTTTCCATTCTTGTTCAACTCCACTCCAATATCCATCCATGAGAAGGATTATAATCTTCTATATTACCTCTCTATACAAATCATTAATATAAAGTTTTGTTGTTGTCACACAAGAACCAACAATAAGAACAAGAGAAGACCATGTTGTTTGCACACAAGAACTAGTAGTAAGAGAAAAATAAGGCATTGTTGTTGCTCCACAAGAACCAACAACAGAAAAATAAGAAGCTGACAAGGACCAACCTAAAACATTGTTGAAAAATAAGAACATGCTCCTATAACAATCAATATTTGCTAATGCCGTATCTCTTTTTCTTAATTCGTGAAAAAATTTCAACTCCACATAACTGAACTAGAAGTCATACATCATTAAATATGGATTTGAGCATCATATAATCCAGTAGATCATAGCCCATTTGCAGACTTTCTTTCAAGTCACATCTAATTTCAATACCATCCTTCCATAGAAGGATATAGTGTTGCATGGGGACATGCAACACCCTCATTTTGGTGGGTGATGGATTGTTGTGCAGTCCATATATAATACAATATTGTTTTAGTTGAGGAGAATAGATTTTGTTTTGATAAAATGTTTTTAACTTGAAGGAGTAAGGATTATTATTCATTCCATACTTAGCACAACATTGTTTTCTTGTCCTTTCCATTTGATATCTAGAAGTTTTCAGTTTGGGGGGGAGAAGGAAACTATGTTACCTAGAGAGGAATAGGATGGTCCAAAAGAACCTATAGTAGAAGAAGTTGCTATAGAATCCATTCTTACATAAAGATATGTTATCATAAAGCAAGAAACAGTTTTTGGGTATGTACAACAACAATTATCATTTTTTAAACAACAACAAGAAAGTATGATAGAAATAAATTTTCATCATTAATGACATAAAGAATCCCTATTGCTACTACACAAGAACTAGTAATAGGAATCCTTGTTGATGCTACACAAGATCCAATACCAGGAAATAAAATATTGGCATGTCATGAGATTTAAATCATGATGATTTTTTGTTGCTCATGTTATAACACTATTACTGCTGCTCTAGTTTTTGTGTTATGTGCATAGAAGTATTTTTTTATATATTAAAATATGTGCATCATGTGGTCATGATTTTTGGTCAAAAGAAGCAATAAAATAGGACAAGTACGCCTGCAAAATTTCACAGAAAATCAGTTTGTAGATTGAGATAAAATGGTTAAATAAGTTTGTTGCAACACCTCTAGGTTTGTTGCAACACCTCCAAGTTTGTTGCAAATCCATCAGGTTTGTTGTAGATTCACTAGAATTGCTTGAGGATGCTAATTTTGAAGTTTGTAAAATAGTTCCTGATAACTTATAGAAAATGTAAAAATGTTAACAATAAAGAAGGATATGCATTGGAAAAAAAGAAGCATTCTTACAGCTTGGATGATACAGATGTACTGGGTTGCATGAGGGCATGATGCAACATATTTAGTTTGGGGGAGGTGACATACCACATAAATATCATCTTTTTACATCCTTTTTTCCATATTCCTAATCCCTTTTCACTTACTTATGACCTTGTATTAGTTTGATTTAATGTTTATGTGTGATATTTAGACCCAAAGTGTTTTCCATTGCATGTACTTAGTATTTCATATGAATTATGGTTAAATATTAGAGAAATAACATTTTTTTCATTTATCTTTGAAAAATGGGTTAGTTTGTTGATTGTTGCAGAACCATTTGTTACTCCTAGAATAGAAAATATATGAAATGGGTCCTCGAGATTTTTAATATAAGGCACCATCATGTCACAATAAGTAGATGTCCTAGAAATATCTCAACAACCCAAATCATACTTTTTGAAAAATCGACATTTTATTATCTGCTGCAACACCAACATAGTTGTTGCAACACTGTTGTTGCGACGCCATTGTTATAACACTAGAAGTTGCAACACCTCACAACAGTTTTTGCAACACCCACACAGTTGTTGCAAAACCAAAACTTTGTTTGTCTTTGCTGCATCACCAGAACTATGTGTGTCATTGGTGCGACACCAAATTTTGTTGTGACACTAGTGTTGTTACTTCAAGCATATTTCACAGATAGCAGTGTGGATTCAAAAAATTCAATACTTAATCACCACCAACCATGGAAAATATATTTTAACATAAGTTATATTGTTTAATAATGCATAGTGAATTTTTCATATGCATAAATCCATTTTTCTACAATTTCATATTTTTCGATTTCATTTGGGTAGCTACAATTTATTTGTTGGCTATCTCAAATTATGATTTTAATAGTTTGAATACACATGAAGCGTTTTGTTGGTCGATGTGAGTGAAAAATTGATTTTCTACAAATATTTGAAGATCTCCATTGATGTTAGGGACCTAACCCCTCACGTAGGTAGAATAATATATTATGATGTAATAAAGGTCAATATTAATAAGGCCTAGCAATAAGGAAGAATATGTTTAATGTAAGAAGACCTAATAGAAACTTTCACTTCTAGAATTATATTCCTCTAGATGGTTCTTTTGATAGACATATTTATTACAAATAGGAGTTGAGGGTATGACAACTTTTGTCTTGGATATTATTGTAATAGATCTCTTCTCTACTAGAGATTTCCCCCTCAAAGAGGGAGGCAAACATTGCTCTCAGTAATCAAAGAGTTCTTTATGGTGTTATTTTGGTATCATTTTGGTATTATTGTGGTGTTGTTATGGTTATATTGTTGTTGATTTGCCATTTATAGCTATTTATTTATGTTCTGCATACTTTTTTATATCTAGAATATTACAAGTGGTACCAGAGCACCTTCCTCGATAGAAAATTGTGGGCTAATTTCTTTTCCAGGATAGAGACATATTATGACATCTTTAAGGTACTGAGATCTATTGTTACGCGCATAAACCAACGGTCTGGGATTCATACATGTAGGAAATACAAGTGGTACCTAAGCGCACATCTATTTTCCACCATTGTAACCCATGTTGGTACCCCTTCGAGTGGTAGCACATTAGACAACAAATGTATATGGATCAACCTAAATTTCTCGAAGCCCGCCATAGAAAAACCAATCGGTTGCCTTACTACTATAGTTCCACCGATAAAATCACTTGGGAATATACTATCTAGTACCTCGATAGTCGGGTAGTATGGCTAAGGGCATGGTATAGCCTCCTTAGTTGGTGCCCTAAGATATTGGGTCGAGTACTATTGTTCAAACCCACACGTATATTAGAGATCTATTACATAGGGCAAACCCTTGTCTATAGAGCCCTTGAATACATAACCTTTGGGGATGGAAACAAAAAAACAAAACATGAAGATCTATTGCCGCTAAATTGTGTCTCTTACATTCGAGTTTCCAAATTACTACACATTTCTACCTAATTAATCATTTGGGAATTTCATCACTGCAGTATTCTTCAGATCAAAGTATAACTCTGCAGGTGTAAAAACAAAAGAAAAAAGTTTGGATCCTATTAGCACCATTATTTGAGACCTATTCCATTGGATTTCTCTCTTCAGCCTTATCACATTCATCCCTATCATTTTTTAGCAAAATTTTTTACCCTACCCGCCCCTTTTCAGTTCCCTCATCATCATGGCTCATACCCGTAACCAAGACTTGGAAGCTCTCTTCAATACCTTGCACTCTAATTTCATAGTGACCCAACAATAAGTGAGACAATTCAGTGAAAATATTTCCACCATCAATAAAAACATGCATTCCTCCATTGTCGCCTCAATTGAGGAAATCAAACAAGACATTACTACCAAGATTGAATCTATCACTATGATGATTTGCACCAAGATGCATATCCTTGCAGATCCTCCCTTATCTAACCCACCTTTGCATACCGAAGGTGAAACTTCCTATCATTCCCATAATTTTCAGCCCCATCACTTTCAACGTGACCTATGCCTTCTGTGTGTGGATGTGACCAAATTTAATGGTTCAGATTCCACTGGCTGGTTAACTCAAATGGAACATTGTTTCTCTTTGTATGACATTACATATGAGTTGGAAAAACTATGATATGGTTTTCTCCATCTAGATCAATAATGTTGGCAATGGTGGCAATGGATAAAAACTTCCCGCCAAGGGTATGTTGCTTGGACACACTTTGTGGCAGAGATTTATGAACTCTTTGACATTGACACCAACCATTTAGGTTTTTTGACAAAGTTGAAACAATCTGGCAGAATGGAATTCTTTGTAGTTTCTTTTGAGCGACTGTCTTTTTGTATAGAGGGCATGTATGATTTTGTTTTCTGAGAATGTTTTATCTTGGCCTAAAGGATGAGATCCATGCCCATGTCCTCATTGATCGGCCTCAAAGGTGGGTGGAGGATACTAAAATAGATAACGAAGCACAACAGGTTGTCTCTTCTCAAAACTAGAAACCCTCCTTTATTCCTCGCACTAAACCAGTAAATCCCACTCCTCCTTCTACTCCACTAAAGATCCAAAAATTGAGCAGCGCTGAAATGGATGAATTCCAACTCAAAGGCCTTTGTTATAATTGTGATGAAAAATATTTTCCAAGACACAAGTGTAAGGAACAAAATACTTTTATGGACATCTCAAAGCATGTTTCGGAAGAGGATGTTGAAGCTCCCCTTGTGTCTATGTCACCTAGACCCACTGATATAACCCCTCCCTCAAACCCTCCCAAAGTAGAACCAACCATTTCCCTAAATTCTCTCACTGGATTCTTTTCTCCCCAAACCCTCAAGATAATTGGTTACATCAATCATAGGAAGGCCATCATTCTTGTTGATAGTGGAAGCACCCATAATTTTATTCATCACCGTATTTCCCAAGAAACTAATTGTTATATCAATGTAGTCAATAATTTCCAAATTATGATTGCCAATGGTGGGTCCATGAAATTTGGAGGGCATTTTGAAAATATGTGTCTCCAAATTGGTGACTACCACCTGAAATCTCATATGTTTTCTATCGACATGGGTGGTTGTGACATTGTGTTGGGTGCAGAATTGATCAGGACTTTGGGTCCCATTCTCATGGATTTTAAGGAATTAACCATGCAATTCGACAAAAAGGTCCAACAATATAAGTTCCAAGGCATCACTGTCGATTCCCCGGAGATCATTAATTCCCATCGCATAGAAAAGCTTCTCAAAAAAGGTCACTCTGGCATTATTTCCCAACTCCATGCCATACAAGAAACTATGACACCCTCTGTGCTGCAAGACCTCCAATCCATCCTCTCTAAACATCAAGTGGTTTTTTCCACTCACGAGGGACTCCCTCCTTCCCATGGTGTTCATGATCATTCCATCCCCCTTATCCCATGAAACCTTCCTCCCAATATCCGTCCCTATCATCACCCCTTTTCCCAAAAAAATGAAATTGAAAAAATGGTTCAAGAACTGCTCAACGCATGTCTTATTCACCTTAGTACGAGGCCCTACTCTTCTCTTGTGGTCATGGTCCTTAATAAATAATGTTCTCGATGCCTATGTCCAGACTTCCACCCCCTAAAGAAACTCACCATTAAAGACAAATTTCCCATTGTTGTCATTGATGACCTCTTGGATGAATTGAGTGGCTTCAAGTCCTTTACTAAAATTAATCTTCATTCTGGATACCACCAAATCCGTATGAAAGAGGAAGACATTCCTAAGACTGCCTTTAGAACTCATGAGGGCCACTATGAGTTTTTTATCATGCCCTTTGGCTTGTATAATGCTCTCTCCACTTTCCAAAGACTCATGAATCATGTCTTTCATCCTTTTCTCCGTCATTTTGTCTTATTTTTCTTTGATGATATCCTCATTTATAGAAAAACCTAGACATACCATCTTTCTCATGTGGATAGAGTTCTCCATCTACTCTCTCAGCACCAAATTTTCCTAAAACAATCTAAATGTTCTTTTGGCGCCTCAGAAGTCGAGTACTTGGGTCATCTTGTTGGATAGTATGGCGTCTGGGTGGATCCTAAAAAGATTGAATATATGCAAGATTGGACTCAACCAAAGACTCTCAAAATATTGTGTGGATTTTTAGGCTTAACATGTTATTATCGCAAGTTTTCTAAGAATTATGGAAAGATTGCGGCACCTCTCACTGCACTACTTAAAAGGAATTCTTTCACTTGGACTCCAACAATTTCTAAGGATTGTGAAACCTTGAAGATGGCCATGTGCACTGATGCAGGAGCATCGCTCCAAGCTAGCTAGGTGCCATCCATCCAACACATCAAGTGCACATTCAATGGAAGGAGAGAGGCACAACCCTCTCAATTTTGAAATTTGAAAACTTGTATTAAATGTTGTAAGGATGGTAGAGCCAGAAAGCCATGCATGTGTGCATGCTTTAGATAAAGGTTTCCTTAAATGGTTGTAAGGCTAATATCTAGATCCGATTCAGACAAGACAACCATTCAATGTAATTGAATTTAAATTTATGAGAGTTGGTGAGATGGAGGGAAGAGCTCAAGGAGCCCCTCTTTGTAAAAAAAATCCTTTTGTATCGGTATAATTAGTCAGTAGAGAAAGAGGGAAGAAGAGAAGAGAACAGAGAATAGGTTAGAGAAAGGAGAAGAGAGTCGAGACTCTGTTGCAGTCCGAGCTCAAAAACATTATAAAGAGGCATTTCTTGATTAATACAAACATAGCATTTTTTCCTGCATGTTGTTGTTCATGAGTTTGTGAGTTCATGAATGAATGCAATATATGTGTTGATGATATGTTGTAGATGTATGTTAGTTTGCATTTGCAGGCTATAGACATAAGTCTTTTTTTGTTGGTTTCTTTGATTCCAGGTCTGGTTCTTTGTGGCTTCATGCAAGAGGTTGCATGACAGAACATTGTGGGTTCTATAAGTTAGTGCAAGGAGTGCACTTCTGAATTCTATGGAATTTCAGACAAAGACGTTTCAGGAGGGCGCACTAGAGGAAGTCTTATACTCAAGGAGGAAGCCTCGAGGTTGTTGAACACCTTGGAGGTAAGACTGTGCAGAGGAATGCATAGAGGAAACATAATCACTGAGGATTCTGGAGAACTCTTTCAGGAGGGAATTGAGTTGGTGCAAGTGTGCATAGAAGGAACTCTTTCGAGTTTTGAGAGAAGAGAAGTGTCAAGGATAAGGCACTTACAGAGTTACTGAACACTCAGTGAAAAAAGGCTCTGCAAGGTGTGCATCAAGCAAAAGAAATCCAGGAGGGCATGAAGCATTTCTTTGCAAGAAATACTTTTAATTGAGTTATCCAAAAACTCAACAGCATAAGGAGTGTGCGAATAAGAACTTGTCTGAAGTTCTTAAGCTCAGAAGAATAGCATAAGGAGTGCTCTCAGAGTGAAATTATCTCAAGTTCAGAAGCTCATGAGGAACAATGCCTTTGCGCATAGAGCAACGGTCAAGAGGAGCAGAAGATTGAGAAACCTTTCAAGGTTTCTGAGTTGACCAAGCTCAAGACAGATAGCATAGTTGTGTGTAGGGGCCTTGCAAGGAGTGCAGAGGTCAAGAAACCCTTTGAGGTTTCATAGCCGACAAATCTTAGGAGAGACAATGTCCTAAGAGCGCAGGCTGGAGCCAAGGATACAGGCTTCACAACAGAGGAATCAAAGGACCTTTGAAACTTTGGGAAATATTCTAAGGTAGGAAGGAAGAAGTGCAAGCTCAGGAGGGAGCACAACTATCATTAGATCAGCTGAGGAGGATAGATCTAGGCCATCATATCTAGCACAGGGAGATGGTAGCCATCGGATCCAAGAGAAGGTGCACAAGGTTTAACCCTCGTATATGCAAAGGGAAGGATTTGACGAAATCTCAAAAACATCGTGACCATCCACAAGGATGACATGTGGCGAGCGGTCGAGGTTTCGAGGGAATCCCCAAAAGGCCCATTTCAACATTTCTGCTACCGGGAGATACAAAGGGTAAGAGTCAGAACTCTTTACCCACAAAATCCTGAAAGAAGGTAAGTCGTCAGATCAAGGGAGGCTCACAGCCATTCATCTCCCTTTGGAGTGGAATTTTGGCATTTCGGGATTCAGTATTTCGGCATTCTAGGACTCGGGAGTTCGAAGGGTCAAGAACTGTTGCAGCGGAGTCGCGAAATCCCAAAACACAAAAATCGAAAGCATTCGGAGAAGTAGCACTGGGTCACGGGACAGGGTCACGTAGACAAGAGATGGGGCACTTTGGGTTGTAAATTCCAAAGTCGGGAAATGCAAAAAGTGTCTTTTGGCTTGGCATTTCGGCATTTCAGCATTTCGGGGTTCGGCATTTCGAAAATATTGAGCACAAGAAGTCGGGGAACTTGGTGTTGAAACCCATGAAGTCGTGAAATGCAATGTATCTTTGGAGTGGGGCTGCGGTCACACATTTCATCATTTCAGGGTTCAACATTTCAGCACTTCTGAGTCAAGGAGTTGGGGCACTTTGTGTTCGAAACCCCCGAAGTCGTGAAATTTGATGTGTGTGGGCCTATGGTCACAGAGAAAGAGGTCACATGGACTAAGATGTGGGCAGGGGGCTAATCGTCGATTGAGTCCATTTCAGCATTTTGGCATTTCGGAGTTCGGGGGATCAAAGAGTCAGAGACTTGACATCAGGATTCTCGAAGTTGCGAAACCCGAAATCGCTTTTCAAAAAAGGTCGCGGTCATATCTGGTGGCCGTGTACAAGTGAAGACTCGTGCCTAGTGCATGTTGTGCAGGTGGGGTTTTCGTGAAGGACCTGTGGATCAGATTCATGGGGTTCCAGTGAGGGCCTGAAAGAAGTAATTCAGTTCTACAGATTTGAAGGAGAGCGATCCTATGTAGATTCTTGGCCCGAGGATCGAGGGGTATGCACCAGATGGGTATCAGAGCCTGATTTTGTCTGTATATTTTAGGTCAAGGGAGTTAGAGGAAAAGGAGTAGTCTGATACGCACCAGAGTGGTATTAGAGCCACTTTCTATCTGTAGACTATAGGTAGAGGGGGGCAAAGGAGGAACAAAAGAAAGCTTTTATTTTGGTTTTCGGATAGCAGGCAAGAGATACAGATTATATTCTGATACTAGCAGAGTGGTATCAAAGCAGGACTTCATCTGTATATTTCAGATGAAGAGGAATGAAGAGATTGTTGTAGGATGCAATAACAAATAGATAGTCGGGTCGACTGTAAGGAAAGGCTGGAAGCACTCACAGTTGAAAAGTGATAGCAACAAGTTTTCCAGGAGGGCAAACAAGAACAAGAAGATGGCTATTGAAGGCCATTGACACATTTGAAAGAAGAACCACTAGCAGTAGAGAAAATTTGAGATGGATAAAGAAATCACCGAGATAAGAGCAAGGATTGAAGATCTTGCACTGCAGATGCAGTAGGATGCAAAGTCATGATGGGTGTATGAATGGCTCATGAAAATGAAAGTAAAGTGGCTAGTCAAAGAATTGTTGGCCAAAGGACAACGAAGATTGTTGAAGAGATGGTTGAAGTATTCTGAAAGCCTCAGAGATGAACAGGAAGTGGTTCATGTGTGTGAACCATAAGCTGGGAGAAATATCAGTGATGATGAGGAGAAGAGATCACTGGAAGATCTCGAAGACTGCCAGGTGGGCAGTGAGGAATTTTCAATTTTCCAGGTAGGCAATAAGAAGAGGTCATAGGATGATCTCAAAGACTGCTAGGAGGGCAGAATAGAAAATTCAGGTTGATAGGAGGGCAATGAGATGAGATCGTTGGAGGATCCCATAGACTTCCAGGAGGGCAAAGAAGAAATCCCATGTTGCCAGGTGAGTAAGGGAGAGTAGATGGGACTGTATGACAGTCTCATGAACTCAGAGGTGAGTTCATATCAGCAAGGAGAGCTAATAGAGGAAGATCAGAAGAGCATTATGATGATTGGAGGAATTGAAATATTCCTACCACTTAGCCCAGTTGAGGCCAGCGTGTGTGTTGTCAATGCAACAATAGGAGGAGGACAACCAGCAGAGACTGTCAAAGAAGAGGAAGAAATGGAGCAGACACTGATGTTTTCCCAAGGAGAAGAAGAAGAGCATTCAGCCAAGTTGCTCAAAATTTTCAGCCAGGATGCTGGAATAGAAATGACTGTAGCACTAGAGCTTGCAGCAGAAGAAGAAGAGGAGGAAGCAGGCAGCGTCGATTTTGTTGATATGTATGAAGAATTGGAAGCCCTAGAGAAGAGGGTGATAGTGCAAAGCTTGCACATCCAACAGATCAGGTTGGAGACAGATGGAGGAGCATACAATCCTGGGGAAAATCTAGAAGAAGATGTAAGTATGCCAACAGGAGAAATGGCAGCAGCAGAACTACCACAGGGAGAATCTGAGAAAAAATTCAGTAAGAAGATTGCAGAAGTAGAGTCTGTTGTAGAATGGCCAGCTAGTGCCATAGAAGAGGAAAAATATGGCATGGGAGATCTAGTTGATCTACCCATTTGTAGGGAAGAAGTGTAGTCGAGGAGACTACAAGGACAAAGCCAACCATTGCAGAAGCTGGATGAGAAGATCGAGGAGATCAGAAATTTGATGTTGAAGTCAACATAGGAAGCTGCCAGCAAAGAGAAGTTGAGCAGAGGAAAACCTACAAGAGCAGTAGGAAAGCAGAAGATGCAGTCGCAGCAGCAGCAGTAGTGAAGCAATGGAGTGGATGGATAGCTCCAAAGAACTGTTTGGGATCCAGGTGGATTCTGACAACCATGCTCATGAATTTTTCACAGTAGAGGACTATGATGTAGGAGCATCGCTCCAATCTAGCCAACACATCAAGCGTGCATTCAATGGAAGGAGAGAGGCATAGCCCTCTCAATTTTGAAATTTTAAAACTTGTATTAAATGTTGTAAGGCTGGTAGAGCCAAAAATTCATGAATGTGTGCAGGCTTTAGATAAAGGTTGCCTTAAATGGTTGTAAGGCTGAGATCTAGATATGATTTGGACTAGACATCCATTCAATGTAATTGAATGTAAATTTATGAGATTTGGCGAGATGGATGGAAGAGCTCGAGGAGCCCCTCTTTGTAAAAAAGGATCCTTTTGTATTGGTAGAATTAGTGAGTAGAGAAAGGGGGAAGAAGAGAAGAGAATAGAGAATAGGTTATAGAAAGGAGAAGAGAGTCGAGACTCTATTGCAGTCCGATCTCAAACACATTGTAAAGAGGAATTTCTTGATTAACACAAACATAGCAGTTTTTCCTGCATGTTGTTTTTCATGAGTTTGTGAGTTCATGAATGAATGCCATATATGTGTTGATGATATGTTGTAGATGTATGTTAGTTTGCATTTACAGGTTACAGACATAAGTCGTTGTCTGTTGGGTTCTTTGATTCTAGGTCTGGTTCTTTGTGGATTCATGCAAGAGGTTGCATGAAAGAACACTACAGGTTCTGTATGCCAGTGCAAGGAGTGCACTTCTGAATTCTGCTTAATTTCAGACAAATATGTTCCAGGAGGGCACACCAGAGGAATTCTTAGACTCAATGAGGAAGACTCAAGGTTCTTGAACACCTTGGAGGTAAGACTATGTAGAGGAAGGCATAGAGGAAACATAATCACTGAGGATTCTATGGAAGCTCTTCCAGGAGGGAATTGAGCAAGTGCATAGAGTGCATGGGAGAGAACACTACTTAGAGTTCAATGAGAAGACAGAGTCACTGAGGATTCTAGAGAACTCTGCCAGGAGGGCATTGAGTTGGTACAAGTGTTCACAGAAGGAACTCTTTCAAGTTTTGAGATAAGAGAAGTGTCAATGAGAAGGAACTTATAGAGTTACTAAACAATCTGTGAAGAAAGGCTCTGCAAGGTGTGCATCGAGCAGAAGAACACCAGAAGAGCATGAAGCATTTCTTTGCAAGAAATACTTTGAATTGAGTTATCCAAAAACTCAGCATCACAAGGAGTGTGCAAATAAGAACTTTTCTGAAGTTCTTAAGCTCAGAAGAATAGTGTAAGGAGTGTGCTCAGAGTGAACTTTTCTCAAGTTCAGAAGCTCAAGAGGAAGAGTTCCTTTGTGCACAGAGAAGAAACTAAGAGGAGAATAAGATTGAGAAACCTTTCAAGGTTTCTGAGTTGACCAAGCTTAGGATGGATAGCACAGTTGTGTGCAGGGACCTTGTAAGGAGTGCAGAGGTTGAGAAACCCATCGAGGTTTCACAGTTGACAAAGACTAGGAGATACAACGTCCTAATAATGGAGGGAGGATCCAAGGATATAGGCTTCATAGTAGTGGAATCAAAGTCATGCAGGAGCATCGCTCCAAGCCATCTACACGCCATCCAGCCAGCACATCAAGCGTGCATTCAATGGAGAAAGGGAGAGGCACAACCTTCTCAATTTTGAAATTTGATATTTCAATAAATGATTGTAAAGATGAGATCTAGTTCCGATTCAGACTAGACAACCATTCAGTGTAATTGAATGTAAATTTATGAGAGTAGGTAGCTTGGAGGGGAGAGCTTGAGGATCCCTTCTTGGTAAAAAGATCTTCTTTCTATCTAGTAGAGAGCGTAGAGTTTGGAAAATAACAAAGTAGAGAAGGAGAGAAGAGAGGAGAGACGAGACTCTGTTGTAGTTCGAGCTCGAACACATTGTAAAGAGGCATTTCTTGATTAATACAAACAAAGCAGTTTTTCCTGCATGTTGTTGTTCATGAGTTTGTGAGTTCGTGAATGAATGCCATATATGTGTTGATGATATCTTGTAGATGTATGTTAGTTTTCATTTGCAAGTTACATTCAGAAGTCGCTATCTATTGGGTTCTTTGATTCCAGGCCTGGTTCTTTGTGGCCTCATGCAAAAGGTTCCATGACAGAGCACTGTGGGTTCTATAAGCTAGTGCATAGAATGCAATTTTGAATTCTACAGTATTTGGACAGAAACATTCTAGGAGGGTGCACCAGAGGAATTCATTGACTTAGGAGGAAGCCTAAAGGTTTTTGAACACCTTGGAGGTGAAGACTATGCAGAGGAAGACACACAGAGGATGGAATCATTGAGGATTCTGTGGAAGCTCTGCCAGGAGGGAATTGAGCAAGTGCATAGAGTGCACAGGAGAGAGCTCTACTTAGATTTTGGTGAGAAGACAGAGTCACTAAGGATTCTAGAGAAATATGATAGGAGGAAATTGAGTTGGTGCAAGAGTGCACAGAAGAATTTTATTGCAATTTCAGAGGAAGGAGAAGTGTCCACAGGAGGAGACACTCACAGGGTTACTGAACACCCTGCAGGCTCAACAAAGTGTGCTTGAGCATAAGTTGCCAGAGAGCCCTTATATCCATTCAAGGAGAGAAAGGGACATAGTCAATTTGAGGTCAGAGCCACAGATAAGCTCAGGACGGATAACACAGTTGTGTGCAGGGACCCTGCAAGGAGTGCAGAGGTCGAGAAACCCTTTGAGGTTTCAGAGTGAAAAAATATCGGGAGGAACAGTGCCTTTGCACATAAAGAAATAGCCAAGAGGAGTAGGAATTCGAGGAACCCTTAGAGGTTTCACAATTGACAAATCTCAGAAGGAACAATGTCCTTATAACGCAGGTGAGACCAGGGTTGCAGGACTCACAAAAGGAAGCATTGAAGGTTGAGACCTTCAAGCGTTTGAAATCTTCCTAGGGAAGGAAGAAGCAGAAGATCAGGAGGGAGCTACAACTGTCATTGATTTGGCACTGGAGAAAAGATCTGGACCATTGAGTTTCATGTCTAAGAAGCAGCAGGAGAGCACGCAGAAGGAAGAGATCCAGGCCGTTAGATCTAGGCGCACAGACCGATAGCCATCGGATCCAGGAGAAATTGCATGAGGTTTAACCCTCGTATGTGAAGAGGGGACTGAAAGGCCTATTTCGATATTTTGGCTACTGGTAGATGCAAAGGGAAAACGTCGGGACTCTTGACCTAGGAAATCCCGATACAGCATGAGCCCTTGGATCGAGGGAGGCCCATAGCTATCGATCTCGTTGAAAGCGCAAAACTGGTATTTCAGGCTTCGATACTTCAACATTTCGGATACCGAGAGCTCGAAGGGGAAAGGATTGTAGAAGCCTTGCATCGCGAAGTCCCAAATCACGAAAACCTGAAAGCATTCGGGGGAATAGCACTAGGTCATGGGACAGGGTCAAAGATCGACATTTTAGGGTTCGGATTTTTGGCAATTTCAAGGACAAGGAGGTGGGGCACTTTGGGTTGAAAACCCCGAAGTCAGGAAATGCGACGTACCTTTGGAGTGGCACTGCAGTCACACATTTCGGTATTTCAACATTTTGGGAATCTTGAAGACAAGGAGTCGGGGTACTGGGTGTTGAAAACCCTGAAGTCGCAAAATGCGATGTGGATTTGGAGAAGGGATATGGTCACAGAGGACGCAGTTGCATAGACTGGAATTTTGGCATTTCAGCATTTCAGAGTTCGAGGGATCGAAGAGTCAGAGACTCGTGACATCAGGATTCGCGAAATCATAAAACCCAAATTTCCATTTCGGAAAAGGGTCGCAGTCATGCTTGGAGGCCATGTGGAGGTGAAGGATCTGAGGATCGGATTTGTGGGGTTCTAGTGAGGGCTCAAAAGGACTATTCCAGTTATGCGGATTCAAGAAGGAGAATGATCTTGTGTGGATCTTGGCCTGAGGGTCGGGGGGTCTGCATCAACTGGTATCAGAGCCACTTTCTGTCTATAGAATACAGGCAGAGGGAGGCAAAGGAGGAAGAAAAGAAATTTGTTATTCTGGGTTTTAGATAGCAGGCAAGAGATACAGATTACAATCTGATACCATCAATGTGGTATCAGAGCTTGATTTGTCTATATATTTCAGGCAAAGGGAGATAGAAGAAAAGGAGTAGTCTGATACCATCAGTGTGGTATCAGATCAGGTCTTCGTCTGTATATTTCAGATGAAGAGGATTAAAGAGATTGTTGCAAGACGCAACAACAAATAGACAGTTAGGTCAACTATAAGGAGAGGCTGGAAGCACTCATGGTTGCAGAGTGAAAACTACAAGTTTTCTAGGAGGGAAGACAGGAACAGGAAAATGGTTTTTGAAGGCCATGGACATGACAGAAAGAAGAAACACCAGTAGTAGAGCAAGGCTAATATGGACAAAGAACTCACCGATATAAGAGCAAGGATGGATGACCTTGCATTTCAAATGTAGCAGGATGAAAAATCGCGATGGGTATATGAATGGCCCATGAAAATGAAAGTGAAATGGCCATTCAAGGAGTTATTGGCCTGAAGACAATGGAGACTGTTGAAGAGATGGCTGGGGTATGCTGAAAGCCTCATAGATGAACAAGAAGTGGTTCACGTCTATGAACCAAAAGCTGGGAGAAATCTTAGTGATGATGAGGTGAAGATATCACTGGAAGATCTCAGAGACTGCTAGGAGGGTAGAACAGAAAATTTGGGTTGCTAGGAGGGCAACGAGATGAGATTGTTGGAGGATCCCATAGACTGCCAGGTGGGAAAAGAAGAAATCCCATGTTTCCAAGTGGGCAAGGGAGAGCAGATGAGACTGTCTAAAAGTCTCATGAACTCAGGGATGAGTTCATGTCAGCAAGGAGTGCTGATGGAGATGGTATCGATTGATCTCATAGACTACCAGAAGGGCAGATAAGAAATCCCATGTTTCCAAGTGGGCAAGGGAGAGAATATGGGACTATATAATAGTCTCATGAACTTAGAGGTGAGTTCAAATCAGCGAGAGGAGATGATAGAGAAGGATCCGAGGAATCTTATGATCATTGGAGGGATAAAGGTATTCCTGCCATGTAGCCCAGTTGAGGCCAGTGTGTGTGTTGCCGATGCAGCAACAACATAAATACATCCAGTTGTGACTATCACGATGATAATGGAGCATATATCAGAGGCTTCCCAAGAAGAGGAAAAGGAGCATTCGGAAGAATGGCTCGAAATTTTCAGCCAGGAAGCTGAAGGGGAGACAACTATAGTACTGAAGCTGACAGCAAGGGAAGATGAAGAGCATGCATATAAGATGCTCACTCCATGGGAGATGGAGTTAGAGATGATAAAGGATTGGTTGAACCATCCAGAGCCAGTAGATGACTGCTATGAGCAGACAATCATGCATATGTTAGCAGAGGAAAATTCTGAGGAATAACTCAGAAATTTCAGCCAGGGAGCGGAATAGATGATAACTACGGTGCTGAGGCATGCGGCAGAAGATGAAGGAGAGTTCCAGTCTGAGGAGTAGCTGGAGAAAGATGGAATTCAACCAGCACAAGGAGAACTGGCAGAAACAAAGTTGTCAGAGGAGGAAGTTGAGCAGCAGCTCAGTGATGAAATTACAGAATTGGAGTCTGTAGAAGAGTGGCAACTCAATGCCACAATAAAAGGTAAAGAAAACATCGGGGATCATGATGATCTTCCCATTTGCAGGGAGGAAGTGCAGCGGAGCAGACTGCAAATGGAGAGCCAGCCATGGAAGCAACTAGATGATATAATTGAGGAGATTAGAAGGATGATGATCTAATCAGGAGAAGCATTCAGTGAAGGGAAGCCGAGTAGAGGAGAACCTACAAGAGTAGTGGGAAAGTAGTAGATGCAGCAGCACCAGTGAAGCGATGGAGCGGATGGATAGCTCCAAAGAACTGTTTGGGATCCAGGTGGATTTCAACAGTGATGCGGGGAAGCTCATGAGAAGGAGCTCATGAATTTTTCACAGTAGATGAGTATGATGCATGAGCATCACTCCAAGCCAGCTACGCGCCAGCTAGCCAACACATCAAGTGCACATTCAATGGAGAAAGGGAGAGCCACGACCTTCTCAATTTTGAAATTTGATATTTCAATAAATGATTGTAAGGCTGAGATTTAGGTTTGATTCGGACTAGACAGCCATTCAATGTAATTGAATGTAAATTTATGAGAGTAGGTAGCTTGGAGGGAAGAGCTTGAGGAGCCCCTCTTGGTAAAAATATCTTCTTTATATCTAGTAGAGAGCGTACAGTTTAGAAAAGAACATAGTAGAGAAGGAGAGAAGAGAGGGTCACTGAGGATTCTGGAGAACTCTTTCAGGAGGGCATCGAGTCGGTACAAGAGTGCACAAAAGAACTCTATTTCGAGTTCGAAGGAAGGAGAAGTGTCCACAGGAGGAGACACTCACAGGGTTACTAAACACCCTGCAGGCTTAACAAAGTGTGCTTGAGCATAATTTGTTAGAGAGCACTTATATTCATTCAAGGAGAGAAAGGGATAGAGACACTTTGAGGTCAGAGCCACAGATAAGATCAGGACAGATAGCACAGTTGTGTGCAGGGACCCTGCAAGGAGTGCAGAGATTGAGAAACCCTTTGAGGTTTCAAAGTGAACAAATCTTAGGAGGAACAATGCCTTTGCACATAGAGAAATAGCTGAGAGGAGTAGGAAGTCGAGGAACCCTTAGAGGTTTCACAATTGACAAAGCTCAAGAGGAACAACCTCCTTAGAATGCAGGCAAGACCAAGGTTGCAAGAATCGCAAAAGGAAGCATCGAAGGCTGAGACCTTCAATCGTTTGAAATATTCCAAGGGGAAGGAAGAAGTAGAAGCTCAGGAGGGAGCTACAGCTACCGTTGACTCAGCACTAGAGAAAAGATTTGGACCGTTGATTTTCATGTCCAGGTAGTAGGAGGAGAACGTGCAGGAGGAAGAGATATAGGCCATCATATCTGGGCACACGGAACGATAGCCATCAGATCCAGGAGAAGCTACATGTGGTTTAACCCTTGTATGTGAAGAGGGGACCGAAAGGCCTATTTTGGCGTTTCAGCTATCGAGATATGCAAAGGGAAAAAGTCGGGACTCTTGACCTGTGAAATCCTAATACAACATGAGTTGTCGAATTGAGGGAGGACCATAGCCGTCGATCTCATTGAAAGCATGAAACTGGTATTTTAGGCTTTGGTACTTCGACATTTTGGATACTGGGAGCTCGAAGGGGAAAGGATTGTAGAAGCCTTGTATTGTGAAGTCCCGAATCGCAAAAACCCGAAAGAGCTCAGGGGAATAGCACTAGGTCATGGGACAGGGTCAAGGATCATTATTTCGGCGTTCAAATTTTTGGTAGTTCTGAGGACAAGGAGCTAGACACTTTGGAGTGGGATTGCGGTCACACATTTCGGTATTTCCGCATTTCCGGAATCCTGAAGACAAGGAGTTGGGGCACTAGGTGTTGAAAACCCCAAAGTCACGAAGCACGACATGGATTTGGAGAAGGGCTATGGTCACGAAGGACGCAGTCGCATAGACTGGAATTTTGGCATTTCGGCATTTCAGAGTTCGGGGGATTGAAGAGTCAGAGACTCGCGACATCAGGATTCGTGAAATCGCAAAACCCAAATTTTCGTTTCGGAAAAGGGTCGCAGACATGCCTAGAGGTCGTGTGGAGCTGAAGGACTTGTGGATCAGATTCATGGCATTGTAGTGAGGGCCCAAAAGGACTATTCTAGTTCTGCAGATTCGAGAAGGAGAATGATCCTATGCAGATCTTGGCCCGAGGGTGGGGGGTCTGCATCACAAAGGCTGAGAACTTTGAAACTTTCAGAAATATTCTAAGGCAGGAAGGAAGAAGTGCAAGCTCAGGAGGGAGCACGAATATCGTTAGATCAGCTGAGGAGGACATATATGGGCCGTTAGATATACCGTAGGGAGACGATAGCCATCAGATCCAGGAGAAGGTGCACGAGGTTTAACCCTCATATATGCAAAGGGAAAGATTTGACAAAATCCTGAAAACATAGTGACAATCCACAAGGCGGACACGTGGCGAGTAGTCGAGGTTTCGGGGAAATCCTCGAAAGGCCCATTTTGGCATTTCGGCTACTGGGAGATACAAAGGGTAAGAGTTAGAACTCTTGACCCACAAAATCCAGAAAGAAGGTAATTCATCAGATCAGGGGAGGCTCATAGCTGTTGATCTCCCTTTGGAGTGGAATTTTGGCATTTCGGGATTCGGTATTTTAGCATTCCGGGACCCAAGAGTTCAAAGGGTCAAGAACTATTGCAACGGAGTCGCAAAATCCTGAAACGTTAAAATCGAAAGCATTCAGAGAAATAGCACCGGGTCATGGGAAAGGGTCACGTGGATAAGAGCGGAGGAACTTTGGGTTGTAAATCGTGAAGTCATGAAATTTGAAAAGCATCTTTTGGCTTGGCATTTTGGCATTTTGGCATTTTGGAAATCCTGAGGACAAGAAGTCGTGGCACTTGGTGTTGAAACCCCTAAAGCCATGAAACGCGACGTATATTTGGAGTGGGACTATAGTCACACATTTCGTCATTTCAGGGTTCGACATTTCGACACTTCTGAGGACAAGGAGTTGGGCCACTTTGTGGTCGAAACCCCTGAAGTCACGAAACATGGTGTGTGTGGGCCTGCAGTCATGGAGAAAGAGGTCACATGGAAGAAGATGTGCGCCAGGGGCTAATCGTCAATTGAGTCCATTTCGGCATTTCATCGTTTCGGAGTTCAGGGAATCGAAGAGTCAGAGACTTGACATCAGGATTCCCGAAGTTGTGAAACCTGAAATCCCTTTTCGGAAAAGGTCGTGGTCATATCTAGTGGCCATGTACAAGTGAAGACTCACGCCTAGTGAACGTTGTGAAGGTGGGGTTTTCATGAAGGATCTGTGGATCGGATTTGTGGGGTTCCAGTGAGGGCCCGAAAGAACTAATTCAATTTTGTGGATTCGACAGAGAGAAATCCTGTGTGGATTCTTGGCCCGAGGGTCGAGGGGTCTGCACCATGCACCACTCCAGTCCTGGCCCTTCCTGATTTCACAAAGACCTTTGTCTTGGAATTTTGTGCTTTAGGGAAAGGAATTGGTGTTGTCCTTATGCAAGAGGGTCAGCCTTTGGCCTTTACCAACAAATGATTTTCTCATGGAAATTTGGGCAAATCAATCTATGAAAAGGAAATGTTCGTTATTCTTTATGTCGTTGATCTTCCGCTCCCATATCTATTGGGAAAACGCTTCCAAATTAAGATAGATCATCAAAGCATCAAGTATTTTCTGGAACAACTCATTTCCTCCCTAGAGAAACAAAAATGGGTGACTAAGCCCTTTGTATATGATTATGAGATCATTTACAAGAAAGGAAAAGAAAATGTGGTTGCAGATGCACTTTCCCAAAAATATGAAGATGAAGGGTCTCTTTTTTATCTCTCCTTCATTGTACTAGATTGGCTCCAACTTGTTCACCAGGAATGGCTACATGAACCCAAAAGTTTGCATCTGATACAACAATTGTAGTCCAATTCTCCAATTTCCCCAGGGTACTCTTGGCTCCATGATGAGCTTCGATACAAAGGTTGTTTGTATTTAAGTAAACAGTCAAACATTAAATCTATGGTACTTTTTGAGCTGCATGCTACACCCACAGCTAGGCACTCCGGGTTTACCAAAACCTATGACAGGGTCAAAAGTTATTTTTTTTGGGATGGTATCAAACAAGAAGTTCATAATTTTGTGGTTGAATTTGATGTGTGTCAATGCAACAAGGGAGAAAAAATAAAATCTCCTGGCACACTACAACTGCTTCCGATTCCACCTAGTATTTGGCGGAATATATCTATGGATTTTACTATATGCTTACCTAAATTGGGAAACAAATCAGTCATCATGGTGGTAGTTTATTGTCTTTCCAAGTATGCTCATTTTTGTGCTCTTCAACACCCATTTACGACATCCACTCTGGCTCAACTTTTCATGGATCAGGTCTTCAAGCTTTATGGGATGTCGCATTCTATTGTTTATGATCGCAACCCAACTTTCACCAGCAATTTTTGGAAAGAACTATTCAAGCTACAAGTCACCCAATTTCATATCATCACAGCTTAACATCGCCAGACTGATGGTCAAACTAAATTTGTCAACAAGTTTTTGGAAACATATTTGAGCTTTTTTTCCTCGAAAAGGAAAAATTAGTGGGATCAATGGTTACCACTAGCTGAATGGTGTTACAACACTTTGTACTATGCAACTACCCACATGACACCTCTCATATTTTCCAGGTGTCTCGAAGGTCCAGGCATTTGAACAAATGCTTACAGTTCGAGAGGCTATTCTTTGTACCCTCAAAGAGAATTTGGTCATGGTATTGAATCGCATGAAGAAACAAGTAGATCAAGTTCACTCTGAATGTCAATTTGTATAAAGGGATCAAGTGTTTCTTCGACTGCAACCTTACAAGAAAAAATCC
Organism: Picea mariana; assembly: GCA_032191745.1. Taxonomy (NCBI): domain Eukaryota; kingdom Viridiplantae; phylum Streptophyta; class Pinopsida; order Pinales; family Pinaceae; genus Picea; species Picea mariana. The sequence goes on along the minus strand of JASDQU010244760.1, from coordinate 148,921 downwards.
CTTAAGGCTGACCATTGTTAGAAACTGGCACCCAAATTTTATGGTCCTTATACCTTTCTCAAGCATGTGGGACAGGTGGCCTATCAGTTAGCTTTGCCCAGTCATTCTAAGCTCCATCATGTTTTTCATGTTTCCTGCTTAAAGAAGGCGATTGGAAATAAATGCCAAAATCAAACCAACCTTCTTGAGTTGGACGAAGCAGGCTCCATTTGGATATAGACACAAGACATTTTGGACCAGCGTGATAATTGTATGCTTGAGAAAATCATCAAGAACGTGTTAGTCTAGTGGAAAGATACAACTCCAACAAATGCCACTTGGGAACCAACTACCATTCTGTAGCAATTTCCACATCTCAAGCCTTGAGGACAAAGTTGTTTTTAAGGGGGAGGACATCTTAGGGACCTAATGCCTCACGTAGGTAGAATAATATATTCCAATGTAATAAAGGTCAATATTAATAAGGATTATCAATAAGGAATAATAATTCCAATGTAAGAAGACCTAATAGAAGCTTTTGCTTCTACAAGGACCTTCCTCTAGAAGATTCTTTTGATAGACATATTTAGTATAAATAGGAGTTGAGGGTATGAGAAATTTTGTCTTGGATATTATTTTAATAGATCTCTTCTCTTCTAGAGGTTTCCCCCTAGAAGAGGCAAGTGAACATTTCTCTCAGTAATCAAAGTTCTCTTTCCGGTGTTATTCTGGTATCATTTTGGTATTATTGTTGTGTTGTTCTAGTTATATTGTTGTTCATCTTCTATTTCTAGCTATTTATTTATGTTCTACATACTTTTTATATATGGAATATTACAATTGAAGATATCATGGATCTAAGAATTGAAACACTATTAAAATTCATTTAGGATGTGTTTTGATCAAATATTTATAACTCCCATCTCATTATTCAAATTTGATCTTCAAAGACATCCTAAATTCAATGGGATTTAACCAGAATATTGGGATTCTTAGACAGGTTGTTAGAAAGTTTCTTGGAATCGGTTAGAACATAGATGAATGAAACACAACCTACAATGATAGGCCTAGCTCTCTAATGGCTACTGGCTCAGATATTGCCTATCAAACCACAGGGAATGTACCATAACGAGCTATCAAAATGAAATGGGCTCTGCAGATATAGGATCTAGATCAATCTATAAAACAAGAATGGATGTCATATTAATAATCTCTCAAATTGGATGTTCTCTAGTTTCTTATGGGTCTTGATCTTGATAAAATGGATCAAGGTAAAGTGGGTCTCGATTGACCGGCTCATATGTTGGTGGATAAAAAATATAAATTGATTCTTTGATTGGTTTAATTACATTTGTATCCCCAATTGGATATGGAATGGGGAATTTGAAAACTCAATCAATTGTATCAGCGGCGAATCGCTTGCACCTGCAATGGGATCTGTAACTTGCTATGAATATTCACCTAAACCTAGATCTGCTACTATTGGCTAGCTAACACTCGATCTCGAAATGAAATAGGTTCCAACTTATGAGTGAAGGGCTCCACCTTTCTTGTAGGGATTCAGGTTCTACAAGTGATTATCTATGTTGATTTCTTATATATGAGAATTCAATGGCATAGGTATATTCAAACCAACCATAGGTTCCAGTAGAAAAGGCATCCAAAGGTATAGAGAAAGAGGATTATGCTTAGGAATGGGAAGGTTTATGAAGCATGGTATTATAATATGTATAAATAAATATGCACATTTCCCTCGCAGAGGTGAAGACATGTAGGGTCTTTTTCAAGAGAAAATGTTGTTGGAGGAGATAAGGAAGAACGGGTAGTAGCAGTTCAAAATCAAGACCCAGTAGAGTATTAACTATGATTGAAGCAAGACCACTCGACTTGGAGTAATTGTATTTACATTATTTCTTGAGAGGGTTCATGCCACTCAACCTAAAGTAACCCTCTTTACTCCAAGGCCTATGTTCTATGCTCAAATGCACATGTGAGGGAATTTTTTTTCCCAAGAGGTGCCTATGAGACTGGCCATGTATTTTGGTCGGTAGCGAGGTATGTAATTTTTTGTCTAGAGAGGAAAATCATGTCCTTGAATTTGTACAGTACTCATAGATGGGGATGGATTGGAGAGGATTTAAAAACATCCTATTTGTATCATCTAAGTCGCCAGATCAGCAAGGAAATATTATTTTTATGTTTTGATAAATCTGGTCGCATCTTTTTATGACTTATTTAATGCACATGTAATTTATTGTAACATTTTGTTTCAATTATATTATTATCTATTGCTTCACATATATTGGCACATATGTTGGGGATGATCCTTCTTGACATGATTAGGAGATAGATGAGGCAAATGAGAATCCTTCACTACATAGACCTCACATGCCACATAGGATGAATAAGAGAGTCTAGATAAAGGTGGTAGATTGCCTATGTGGTGTTATGGTTAGTGATGGATTGGTACCTACACTGGTTCAAGACATATTGTGGGTACCAGAGTTATCTATGATATGAATGAATCTACTCCATGACATGACATCACTGATGTGTCATATTGTTGATGTCATCCTCATCAAGAGGTTGAGGGATCCTTCTCATGTTTCTCATACTTCTACTCCATTATCCTTAACACTACATCGATCCACATCTTCTACTCCGCCACATGGTCCTCCTCCTGATTCTACTTCTTCTTCACATCTGTCTACACCATCCTCTAATCCTCCTTCTTCTGATACACATGATTTTGAAACATCCATGTCAAATATTTCTCCTACTCCCTCTCCACATGTGTCTGCACCATCCATTGATCCTCATGTTCCTTCCCCTCCACATGTTTATACACCATCCACATACAATCCTCCTCCTCATCCCCATCCACATGTTTTTGCACCATCTATAGTGTTGGGAATTGGTTTTGGCACTTCCCTTGATTTTCGCGACATGTGTTAACCCACTTTCATGGATCCTAACTCCAGTGATTGTGGTGGAGACTAACACCTATGGGTTTTGGTATAATGGAAATCGTAGTCTAAAAAATGGTATCATAATGATAGGTCTCGAGCTTGAAACTTGCCCAACACACCACATGTTTATGCACCATCCATAGTGTTGGACATTAGGTTCAACACTTCCCGTGATTTTCATGACATGGGTTAATCCCCTCTCATGGATTCTAACTCCAACGATTGTGGAAGAGACTCACACCTATGGGTTTTATTCTAAAGACAGTCATATTCCAACAAATTGAATCAGAGCGATAGGTATCGAGTTTGAAACTTTTCGAGCACGCATTAGGGGGGATATTGTTGGACATTGGGTTCAGTGCTTTCGTGAGTTTCACGAAATGGTTTAACCTCCTCTCGTGGATCTTAACTCTGGTGATTCTGGTGGATACTAATACCTATGGGTTTTGGTCTAACGAAAATCATAGTCCAACACATAGATCCTCCATCTTCTCCTCTGCATGTTTCAGCATCCATTGATACTCCTCCTCCACTTGTGTTGCCATCCACTAATCCTTGTCCTTATCCTCCACATATTTCATCATCCTCAAATCCTTATCCTTCTCCTCCAAATTTTTCATCATCCACCAATACTCCTACTCCTCCTCCTCCTCCTCCTCCTCCACATAGGTCAGAATATTTTGATTCTTTGGACATTATGTTCACATCGGGTATTGTTGCACAAGTTGATATTGATGGAGACACATTTGATAGTGTATTCTAGTAATTCCTTTCTGTCATAGGTATTGATAGACCCCCTATCTATGGTAGCAGAGACACCGATGCTTACGGCTCCAGTAGTGGACCTAGTTAGTAGTGGTATTGATTGACATGTATATTGATTTCTCTATATTTGACTTAAGATGTATATATGACATGTTTATTGAAAATTGTTTTGAGATGTATGTTTGACAGGTATATTGATATGTATGTTACCCATGTATATTATTTTTTTCATATAATGTTGTGGTTGTTGTTGTTTGATTTATAAAATGTATTATGAGTATGCTAATGATTAACATTATTAATGATTTCTCTGTTTTTAAATTAAAATTGAGATTTATCCCTCATTTAAATTTACATCTACCATATAATGTTTAACTTTACTTTTATGAAATTGTTTATTTTGGATTGTTATTGCAAAGCGTTATAACCATTAATTCCATATAATGTTTAACTCTTATTTAAGGTGAATTGTTTTTCATACAACAAGATACAATATGTTGATTAAACATGTTTAGAAATAAAAATACTTAAATATGATGAGTGAAATGATTGTGATTTGAACAATTATGTATTTTTATATATTGTAATAATAACATTATAACATAATTCTACACTAATAACAATGATTATGATGTAAGAGGGATGAAAACCCTAGTTGAGCTCGAGGGTCGAGAGTATGTTGTGTAGCATGTTTCCATGGAGGATCAATGGTGGCTGGATAAACTAGGTTTCTAAGGGTCTGATTAATCTAGGGGATTGAGCACTGAAATGGTTCATTAGAAGAGCGAAAACTTTACTTAAACCCCCCTTAGAATTTGGAGGCTTCCCTCATCAGTAGTGGGTGACAGGTGGAAGGAAATTGTGGAAATGCTAGTATGATTTAAACTTTCATTAGTGCATATAGGGATCTGATCTTATTTCAAGGTTGAATACAGAGAGGATGAAAAGGACATGGATAATGTATTCCCCACTGACGATGTGCTCATATGTAGCCAAAGAGTAAACATGGAAGTAGAGTTGGTAGAGTTGGAGCCATTAGATGTGGTTGGAGGTCACATTCCTAAGGAAGCACTTCCAAGGGCATTGAACCTTTCAATGTGAGTTGTTGAGAGGATCCAAGGGGACTTAATGAATTAAGGCTCTCCACATCCTAATGTTGATTGTGTGTCAGGAGGTAGATTCGTTAGATTGAATTCACCACCCTTCCATGCAAATAGTGAGTCATCGAGAGAAGGGAGAAAGGGAGAAACTCAACATTCTCGTTTTGGTTCACCACTTCCAATCCTAATTGTGCAAAAGGAAATAAAGACAAGGTGTTGGAAAGTCAAAAAGGAAATGCTCATAATGGTTGTGGGTGTGGATGTAGAGATAGGGTCCATCCATGATATTCCAGGGTGAATGGTTGTGGATCATTTATATGGTAAAACTATCTCCCCTTCATCATTTAATATTAGGTTAGATGAGAATTGGGTTGGGCTTCTTGGTTATTGATCAAAATTCCACAATTTGGCACGAGGAAAGATTAGCTTTAAGTTCCAAAGTAAGGAGGACTTGAAGGAGGTTTTCAATAGAGTCTGGGGTTGGGGGAGTTCTGTATTGGTATTGAAGGAATCAATGATCTCTTTTTATCCTACCCATGAATTCAAATCCCCAACAAAATTCTAGGCTATTCTCCCAAACTTTCCATTGGTCTTTTGGAAAGAAGCAGTTTTGGTTTCCATCAAGAATAAAATTTTCAATAATATAATTTGTGAGAATGGTTGGGTGGAGAATATGGATAGGATATGGGAATGGGGTCAAATAGAAGAGTACGTCAACAATGGGTTTTTGGATCAGATCGATTTGCTATGAGGCGACTTCATGTGGTCGCAAAAAAATGACTATTGGAGGGTCCCTTTTAGATGTTTTTATTCCCATAGAGTAGGCCATCTATAGGCTCAGTGTAGAAAAATTATTTCATGCTTCCTTCTCTTTCAAAAAATATGGAAAATGAAGAAATTATTGAAGGAGAGTGATATTGATAAGGTGAAGTCCTCTTCAGGAATAGTTGAAAGTGAAAGCAAGTATTTGGACCATGTTTCTTGTAG
>JASDQU010244760.1:96197-138063 GCA_032191745.1 Picea mariana | reverse complement strand
TGTGGCTCCCCACACGTCCAACACCCCTTCTTTGGCCCAGTAGTCCTGGCACCCGAAGTAGAAGATGATGGCCCACCGTCTTGGAACCCAGGTCTGTTCTGTTGAATAGGCCTAAACTGTTGCTGCTACGAGTGACACTTCTGCTGTTGTTGTGGTCCCCGATAAGGTGCCCACTACTGAGGTAGCGGTCATCGGGGTATAGTGAAAGTGGATCCTCTCTGGAAGCCACGATATCCCGGCGTATGTCTTGTTGGTGTCTGATGCTGCGGTGTACCAGATGAACCTTGCCCTGTTGATCTCGCTGGAGTCCTGGTCTGACCCCCACTGATAAGCTCCTCCTCTACTATGAGGGCCTTTTGGACAACGTCGTGCAAGGTTTGAGGCATCAAGATCCTAACCTTTGCACGCAGGTTGCCGTTAAGGCCCAACACGAACCTGTTGACCTTGAGCTTCTCAGTGTTAAGGTGCAAAGCATACTGGAGCAGCTGCATAAAACGTGCCTCGTACTTGGGCACTATACGACCTCCCTATCGTAATGTGTTGAACTCATTGAGCTGATGCTCAATGAATTCCTCTGAAAGGTACCTCTCTYGAAACCGTTCCTCAAATAGTTCCCATGACACATCTTCAACAACCATGTTCAGCTGCGGCAGGAGTGTCTTCCACCATAGAAGAGTGCTCCCCTTCAGTTAAAATACTGCCATGCAKACCTTCATGTTGGAGGTATAATCGTGAAGTGCGAAGCACATCGCCATATTCTCCAACAATGCCTCAGCGGAGGCACCATCCGGGGCAACAAAGAACTTGGGAAATTTAACCTTCTTGATTTCACGGTGAATGCTACCGGTAATGGTCGGTGCGCGTAGTGGAACCTCAGTGGGTGTCGGCACCCTGGCCTCGTCTCTGTCCAATCGACTGATCAGTGCCTCGAACATGCACTGAAAAGATCTCATCATCCCAATAACATCGCCAGCTGCTATCTTCTCCTGTCCGAGAACCTACTCGCCTCCTTGGGGGTTAAACCCCTCAGGCGTGGATGCTACTAGAAGCATCACGCCTCCTCCCCTAGCACCCCTTCTTCTGCCTCCACGACATCCTCTAACCATCATTACCTGCACATACACAATCAACTTGATCAGCAATAGTATAATCAAATCTAATCATGTCAAGGAAATCTGTAGCGAATCCCAAGCCGCAGGTCGAACCGGCTCTGATACCATATGTAACAACCTCTTCGTTATGACAACAACACTTTAACAGGTGCAATTTTTTTTTTTTGTTTGAGGTGTGTGCACGCGTGTTCAAAAGGAAACAACCACACATTCGACTCTTCGTCGCCACTCGACGAAGAATAAGACGCAACCATGATGAACACAACAAGACAACAAGGATGCACGACAAGTAACTGCAGGCGTAACTGACACTTAATGACAAGAAGTGAAACTGACTACCTGCCCGTCCTACCTTGCAATGGTTAAGACCTCCAAGACACATAAGAAATGCTCAATCCTGGGTTCCCATCGATTTTAGCCATTTAAGGTCTCAGGGCTGGTGACTATTCTGAGGAACATGGAGGTGTCTACATCCCTCCCGACATAAGCAACAATCCGACCAAGCTAAGGACAATCATCAGACCAACCCTAAGCAACCAACATCAATGTCACAAGTAACATAAATCCTTCAATTGCGAGCGAGAATTAGCAAACAAATCCAACATTGTGGATGGCGTGCAACCCAAAATCTAAACACTTTAAACATTACTTCAATTAACTTTAAATTACAAGCGTGCAAGGTATCTGATATACATAAACTATCTAGCAGTAACCCACTCGAGGCACAACTCTTTTTAAAACCCAGGCATGCTATTTAATTAATCATTCATTTAATAAAATCCAGGGCGTGGGAAGTGATATACCTTCGACGTCCTATTAGGAACTCACGCATACACCAAGTCATTGTAAAACCATAACTATAATTATTCAACTTGGAAGTTTTCAATAAAGACCTGACTAAAATAATTACAACTCATAATACACCCCTTCTAGCTATTGCATTTAGAGAGTTTATTTTCCATCGAAGCCTCTTCATCATACACCAATAACTAACAAAACATAAGGCATAAGATTTTTATCATTCACCATTTACTAACTTAAAGAAAATGCATGTAAACTTTTATCATTCACCTTTAACTAACTTAAAGCAAATTACATGTAAACTTTTATCATTCACCTTTAACTAACTTTAAGAAAAATGTATGTAAACTTTTATCATTCACCCTTAACTAACTTTAAGCAAAAAACATGTAAACTTTTATCCTTCACCTTTAACTAACTTTAAGCAAAACGCATGTAAACTTTTATCATCCACCTTTAACCAATCCTTGTCCCATTTTATTTTAATAATAATTTATTATCCTAAATAAAGACATTCATTGTTTTTTTTTTTTTTTTTTTTACACATCTATCAAATTTGTAATTCCGGAATGACAAATAAGTTGCAGTTCCCAATTTAGTTTTCATAATACTATATATCATACGATGAAAAAGGGAAATCAAATCTAAATTCAACTAACACCCAACAATCATAACAATTTCACTTGGATTAGTAGAAATTTGATAGTGGATCATAAGAAATTAAATATTTAAATAAAGCAATGCATTTTGTTGTGACTACTTAGCAATGATTCAATAATACAAATTCAAATGGTATGATAGTTTGGATGAGACTCATCAAAGTCAGCTCTGGATTTTCCAAACTTCATTGATGGTAGATTTTAAATATCAAAGAGAAGTATATCCCATGCAAAGCATAGTATAGACCAATGTCTAGAGGGCAGAGAGGGTTATCCAAGGAAATAACTTTCATACAAATGTTGGTGGAGAGAAGGTTCCTCTTACAGGGTACTCTTTAATCAACATATACGAAGGATACATGGTCTAGAATCTAGCGAACATAGGGATCCCTTTTTACCTCTTCACACAGGAATGGTTAAGAATAATAACCCATAAATGTTATGAAAATGCAAGGAGATAGTATCATAGACATATGTAAAATAAATTTTTCCCATGGAAGGTGTATTTATGGAGAAAATGTACAGCAAGTGCTTTGAGTCTCTTGTCGAAACCAGACTTGTAGAGGTTTGATGGGTAATCAGCTTTATGTTGTTATAGTCATGCAAATTTTATGGGCATTCAAGGAAACAAAAATACTTCTCAAACAGACCTGACCAACTGTTGTTCTCAAACGGAAACTGAAGGATAAAGGCTAAGTGAAATGGAGGGAAAAATGTACGCTCAGACATAGTCAAAGTACAACATTTGATCAATGAAAAAAATTGTTATTGAACTATACTCTTCTCTACAATATCAAATCGATCACATACCTTTTCTATGAAGTTGTAAACAACTCTCAAACTTTTGCTACATCAAACAATTTATCCACTCATGATTTTGTTATGAACTATTTAAATCGGTTCCGATTTCATGCATGCGAAGGGAATCTTCATAGTATTCGAACTAGCATAGAAAAATAAGCTAACTTCAAACCCTAACAATATTTGTATCAATTGAAATGGCAGCCAGCAGTTAAATTCTAAATTTCTGCTCGGAAATGAAGTTGCTCTTAACAGTAAAGTCGATTGCTCATTATGCCAAAAATTGAGTTTTCAGATCAAATTACTAAAAACAAAAATGCCCACGGTGAGATATAGAATGCCCACCGCAATAGAAAATGCCCATAAAATTTTATAAACGCCCACAGAGAATGAATTCGCCCACAGAGGAAATAAAAATTCCCACCAAGAAGGAATTCCCCCACAGAGAAAATAAAAACACCCACAGAAAATGAATTCGCCCACAGAGAAAATAAAAATGCCCACAGAGAATGAAATCGCCCAGTAGAGTCAATCACCCCCACAGTAAATCAGGAAAATGCTAGTAGTAATTAAAACGCCCCCGACAATGTAAAAAATAATTCCCATGGCAATGTAAAAAAAAAACGCCCACGACAAGGGGAAAAACGCCCCAGTCATATATACACACAGCCATAAAACCTCATTGTCCCAACCGACATGCAACAACAGAGTAAGAAGAATTATTTTATAACTGTAGCACAATTGCAATCGCCGAAGAACAAGGTAAGAAAACCAATCGATCCAACGAGTATCCAAGCAGATTGAAGTTAAGTATTTTTCATCTCACAATACCAATACAAAAAGTTGATAACAATAAGAGAGGGCCAAGGTCCTAATACCTTCTATCATGCAAAATGAAAAACATACCGTTGCTTTAACTCCCACCTCAAACGATGACCGCACGCTCCATACCACTCCTGCTCTGTTCCGCTCCCCTCACCGATCGTCGAGACTACACCGCTACCTCGCAGCCAATCACTAGGGGTACCCTGCTTCCCCCTTAGCCCCCCGAGCCGCAAAGGGGCCACACGAATCCAGATGGTAAGTCTAGCTTTCTAGTTCACCTCGCAAGGCCGAGCTACCACTCCTATCCGAGCTGCAAAATCCCAACTCCCCACAAGTAATCAGTCAAGTCACAATTTCGGCAGCGTAATGTTACGCTAACAACCGATCCCTTTCTTCCACATATCCCTTTTCTTTTATAGATTTTTTAGACCCACCAACTTTCTGAATTCAAATTTTAAATTAAGTTTCAATAAAATATTCTAAATATTCTCCATCACACAAGTGTCGTCCATCCCCCTCTTTTCTCCAATAAATATTTTCTTTAAATTTATTAATTGTCTCAAATCCCTCACCCACCTAGAGTCGCTCCTAAATTTACTCCTAGGTGTTCCTAGATCCCCTTACATGTTTTAAATACTTTCCTAAAAAAAATATGTTATTAAATTAGCTCAGATTAGCAGGTTCTTAATTGCAGATTCCTTACTATGTTGACCTTGCTTTTTACCATAAGTTCCCATCTTTCCTTTATTAAGTTTCCTCCATTACTTAGTTTCCTAATTCTTATTATTCCCTTCTTTCCCCCTTTTATTAAAGCCCAAAATGGCAGTTGCGTTATTAAATCTTTCCCTTTTATTATTAATTTAATATCTTTGTACTTCCACAAGTTAATGAATAATTTCTTCTTTGAAATTTTTAAATCCACTATTTTTAATCAAATTCTTACTCTCTTCATTTACCGCAATAATTTTATGAAGACTAAACTACTACTTAAGTGGGTTTTTTGTTTAAATTTTTATTTTTATTTTTAGGGTCTTTTTTTTTTTTCTTAAGGTTAGACTAAAATTTTACCCTGAGAAGTTTTAGTCTTAGGACTTAGATTCTGAACTAGGCGACATTTAATTGGGGAAGTAGCTTAAGAATTTCTTAATGTGTTAAATGTCTTAGGGCCATCTAGGTTTTTTCCTTGATCAACATCAACACGACGTGCCCTTCAGAACGCACCACGTGCTCCAAGGGTGCCACTCGCCAACTTATGTTTCTTTTGCGCGACGTGCCCTTCAGGATGCACCACGTGCTCCAAGGGTGCCACTCGCCAACTTATGTTTCTTTTGCAAGACGTTCCCTTCAGGATGCGCCACGTGCTCCAAGGGTGCCACTCGCCAACTTGTGTTTCTTTTTCACGATGTGCCCTTCAGGATGCACCACGTCCTCCAAGGGTGCCACTTGCCAACTTATGTTTCTTTTGCACGACGTGCCCTTTAGGATGTACCACATGATCCAAGGGTGCCGCTCGCCAACTTGACTGATTGGTAGACATCTATAACCCCTGGAGTCAACACTCCACTAGGTGAACTTGTGGGAGACTAAGGGCTCTAAGAAATAAGGCCCCCGCCTTATTGCGCACCCCTTAAAATCATAATGAGAGACTGTCGCAGTCTGCCCTCACGACATCGTGGATCCTCTTGAACTAGGTAATCGTTAACCTATAGTTCGAGCCACGACAGGAGTGCTAGTAGGCTGTGGTAGGGCTGCTGTCCACACCTCTCCCTCAACCTCTCTAGAAATCATGTGTGGCCCCTTAAATCCATATGTGAGTCTGGTCAGCAAGCTATCATCGGCCTGCATCATCAACAATCATGTCAAAACATGTCAACATCATATCATCAAATCAATGAAATATCACAGTAAATAAATCAACCCAAATAGCACACTCCCTGACTCAATCTGGAGTCCAAGGGGGTTCCACCAATGTCTCTGCATCCTCAAGGCCCCAAAACCCTGCACACTCAATACAACTGAGTCAATAGCACCTGTCTATGTCAAAGCAGTAAAACATCATGTCATCTATCATAACGCATCATAATTAAGGATAAATGTTTTAACATCATAAAAGTCCAGATCACTTGCGAGCAAGTGTCCTCAAATAATAAATTTTCTCAGTGCGCCAGAGCGGGATGTTACACAAAAACATGCCAAATGGGTTGAGTATATGCAGAATTTCACATTTGTGATCAAACATATTTCTGGTACTACTAACAAATTTGTTTATGCTTTGAGCAGGAAGTATTTGTTGTTGTAGGAGTTCAGAGTCAAAACATTGGGTTTTGATGACCTCGGGGACATGTACGCCGATGATCAGGATTTTGGAGAGGCGTATGAAGTAGCTGGGAATCCAGTTCTCAGAGATAGGAGCGAATGGGCCGAGTACATGATCCATAAAGGATTGTTGTTCAGAGGCAATCAACTGTGTATTATGAAATGCTCCATGAGGGAGAATCTGCTGAAGGAGAAACATAGTGGAGGATTGGGAGGACATTTTGGTCATGAAAAAACATTCACAAAGCTGAGAGAGTCATACTTTTGTCCAGGGATGCGATCAGAGGTCAAGAAGTTTGTGGACAAATGTCGAATTTGCCAGCATTTGAAGGGGAGGAAGCATAATGCAGGATTCTATCAACCATTGCCCATACTAGAAAGGTCGTGGGATGTGATAAGCATGGATTTTGTATTGGTTTTTCCTAGGACACAAAGAGGTGTTGATTCAATCTTTGTGGTAGTGGATAGGTTTTCCAAGATGACACACTTTATTCCATGCCAGAAGACTAGTGATGCCACTCACATTGCAAATCTGTTTTTCAAAGAGGTCATTCGGCTTCATGGGTTGCCGAAAAGCATAGTTTCAGATAGAGGCACAAAGTTCATAGGGAATTTTTGGAAGACCTTATGGAAGAAGCTGGGAACTAACCTGTTGTTTAGTTCAACGTATCATCCTCAGATGGATGGACAGATGGAAGTGGTGAACAGAATTCTGGGAGACTTACTGAGAAGCTTGGTGACAGAACACCACAGCCAGTGGGATAGCATATTACCACAGGCAGAGTTTGTGTATAATGACTTAGTGAATTGGAGCACAGGCCAGAGTCCATTTTAGATAGTATATGGTATGCAGCCAAGAGGAATTTTTGAACTGAGATATTCAGAACAGACTGCGACTAGCAGTGCTAGTGTAGAAGATTTCACAGAAGCAATGAAAGAACTTCATAGCCAGGTGAAGGAGAGACTACTAAATTCAAGCCAGGAATATAAGCGTAGAGCAGATCAGCATAGGAGATAAGTTCAGTTTGAGGTTGGTGATCTAGTTCTGGCACACTTGAGAAAGGAAAGGATCTTGAGAGGAACATACAACAAGCTAAATATGAAGAAAATCGGGCCATGTAGGGTCTTGAAGAAATTCGGGGAAAATGCTTATGAGATTGAATTACCCGATGGGATCGGAATATCTCCGATATTCAATGTCTCATATTTGTACCCATATAGAACTGGAGAAGAAGAGACTTGAGTTGAGAAACCAGTAATCTCGTGGACGAAGAAAATGACAGTTGTAAAGAAATCGCAGATGGAGTGCATACTGGATAAGAGAGTGAGCAAGAAGACCAGGCGAAAGCAATACTTTGAGTATCTGGTCAAGTGGAAGAATCATCCAGTTGAAGATGCCAGCTGGGAGACTGAAGCAGAGATACAAAGGCATGGATAGACCATGCAGGAGCTCATGGACAGGATCCCATGAAAGTTTTCAGGCGAGGGAGTATAATGCAAGAACATCTCCCACATCAAGCGAGCCAGCGTGGAAGCGGAGGACAGCTGGACAAGCCAGCATGAATTTTTGAAATTAACCTTGGAGTTGTTGCGCAAATCTTAAATGAGCCATTAAGAAAAGGTGCACTTGTATATTGTAATTGTCCTTGAGAGGTTAGCTCTCATCCTTAGTAGGTAGATGACATTTAAGATAGTTAATGCAAGTATATAGAAATTTAATTCTAGACTAGACAGTTGAAGAGTGCAAGAGGGAAACGGGATATAGACACCCTCATTGTGCATTGTAACAGGATTGAAGTTAGAAGCATTGGAGAAGGGAAGAAGAAGAGAGCTTTGTAAGAACACCCATGTACAGACATTTTAATTAATAGAAGAGTTATGATTCAAATTCATGGTTTGTGTTGTTCTATGTGTATTGAAGTTGATATTCTTATGAATGTTTTCTTCCAGTTATACATTTTCTTTTATATGCTGTGTCAATGATTTCATGTTTGAATTGAAGTTTGAGAGGGTGAGAGAATGAGTTTCAATTGTTTCTCTACTTAATCCAGAGAATTCTTGCAAGGAGTGCAATCGAATAGTCCGGAAGGAGTGCGTTGACAGAGGGTCCAGATAGAGATAACTTTTTTTTTCATTCACCCCAAAGGTGTAGTTGGGAATAGGAGCCGGAAAAGGAGTGTGTAGGCCGGGAAAAGGTCTCAGGGTTGCGAACCTGAGTGAAGTGTCGAAGGACTGCTACTGTAGGTGTGCACAGAGTCGAAGGACTTCAACACTTAGACGTGGTTGAAGGTTTGCCGCAAGGAGTGTGTGCAAGAGTTTTCCTGAAAGACTTGAAGTCATGGGCAAAGATCAGGAGAGATAGGCTTCCAAATTCATTGAAGGATAACGTAGGGGAGCTACTATTGAAAGTTCGTAAGAGGGGTCGCAGGTTTGCGAGCAAGTGGACGAGTTCTGTGAAAGAACACTTAGTCATTTCTTGGATTGCATAAGGGAGAACGGACGATCAATATTTTTCGAGGAGAATTTGTGATACTCTGAGGGACGTTAGATCTTGGAGAGGCGCAGGAGAGATACGATGATGTATTCCCAATAGGTTGAAACCTCAGGAGGGCAGAGCCATTGATCCAAGCCAGAAAGGGGTGTTGGATTATTCGTGAAATTGCCTATCGGGATTTCGTGAGAAAATAATCGAATATTTGGTAACGGGAATCACGATATTACAATACCCGATATCCAGACGGGTACAAGATGAGTGTGGGACCACACGAATCAGAGTGGTGGACAGGTGGCATGAGTCATCGGGGTTTCGCGTTGAAAAGGCCTGAGCATTGGACATCAGGATTCGCGATCCCGCGAAGTCCGAAGTCCCGACGAGGTTATGGTACCATTGAAAAGTCAAATCCATGAGCTCATCGTAGTTTTAGCATATCAGGACTTGGGAGTCGGAGAAGCGAAGTGTTCGACATTGCGGGGGGCGAAATTGTGATAGATCAAGTCCCGATAGGAGAAGTGAAAGGTCAGTGTTGACTTGCATCGGTGTTCGGGGATTTGTAGGACCAACACTCAACCACTAACCTTTGGATTCGCGAAGTCGCGAGTTTCGATTCCCTGATAAGTAAAGAGAGGGGGGATCGCGTGAAGAGATCTGTGGGTGTAGATTTCCCAATAGGGAAATAGAAGAACCTCGGTGTTCTTCGGGCTGAAGAAAGAGGAGATCCTGTGAGCAGGAGTGCCTGTGGGTGTGACTGCGTCAACAAACAAGCTATCAAAGGAATATCTTACTTTGGTGGATGGGGAGTTCATATATCAGGAATTATATGATGGAAATCCCCTTGAGGATATGTCCTTTCTACTATATCCTCAAGGATCATTAAAGTATGAACTATATGACACTATTAAATTGGGTCATTTTTTGACAATTTATCAACACATTTGTGTCACAAAATAGTCGAGCTTCCAATGAATGCATCAACCTATTTTTGTTGTTATACACGTGTCACACGATAGATGAGCAAACAATCGTTGTTATTTTGATGAAATTTCTCACAAAACATTAAGTTGAATATCAACACAAAGTGCATGTAAAGAGCCAAAAAATTTCATTTGATGATCGACAAACATTGGTCAAAAAATAGACATATGTTTGTCGATCATTCAACATGTATTTTTCGATCTTTCGATGTAGGTTTTTCGATCTAACCACATATATTTGTCGAAAGAGAATGTAAAAAGAAAAAAAAAATGTGTCTAATGATCGACTAACATTGGTTGAAAGATCAACATAAGTTTCTTGATCTGATGACTCAAATTGATTGATCTTGTGATGTCAATGTGGTGATAGTGCAAACTACGTTTTTCGAAAGAGCATGAAAAGACCAACCAAAGTTAATCTAATGATCAAGTACATTTGTTCAAAAGATCGATGTCCCTTTTTCGAGTGTTTGACGTATGTTTGTCGATCTTGTGACATGTTTTTGTTGAAAGATCTTGTAAATAGAAACAAAATGTCATCGAATAATTGACTTACAGTGGTTAAAAGATCGACAAATGTTTTCCTTATACCTACAAGGGTAAAACCTATACATGTCAATTGTTCAATCATCTTTTGACGTGATTTTGTAAATATGTCGAAAAACTGTCATCACAAGAGTGATAAACATACATCAAAAGATCATCTATGTTAGTCAATCTTATGAGCTACATTGATTGAAATTTAAACATAAATTTTCTCGAAAGTCTGACGAGTTCTACACAAAAATTTAAAAAAAAAAATCATTGTTGAAGACATGGTATGAATTTACTTTTTATTTGAAACATGTCATTAGATACTTTCATCTCCTCGGATCTAGAAACCAATCATTATGGTTTTATTACCTATGCCAAGGTATGCATTTATGTAGATTGAAGGATGAAATCTTATCATACTATCGACATTCAAATGTTTTAGGTTGACTTTTCACTAAGATCATTGTTTTATTGTCGATTTTTAGGTTGACTTTGTACTAAGATCATTACCACTAGGATTGTAATCAATTACTCATTGGTTCATGGGAAATAATGAATTTGTCAATCCTTAATTCAAATGGCAAGGTGGAAATTATGTTTCCATATGGAAAATTTAGTGGGAGAAGATGGTTAATTTTTGAAGTGTTATCAAGAGGTCGAACATGGGCATATGAGAGATTTTATTATTTTTAGATGTTGGATAATGGATTATCATAATACAGAGTGATATATTAGTAGTTTCATGCTACTTAGGTAGGATTAAATATGATGCTAAGGTATGACAGATAAGTATAATGTAAAGAAAAAGGAGAAAGGAGTTTATATTATAATAAGTTTTTAATCAAATGGTAATAGTAGATATAAGAAAAAAATTATAGGAAAAGGGGTAAAGATAAAACAAGCATAAGGAGGTTGCAAAAGATTTACTTATTCTTAATAAACTTAAAAAAAAATTATAAGCATGTTTTACCTCAGAACTAGTTTAGTCCCTTATACTTACAGTGCTTGGTTTGATTTTGTGCAAACTAAACTTGGTGTTGAGAAGATCATTGTACTATGATAACTTTGAAATTGTGTTGTTTCATATGGAATGAATAATGGCTCTATAAATTCATTGGAATGTGATTTGGATACATATGGTCCTGCCATTACCCCAAGCTCTATTCACAAGAATGCAATTATAGGTCTTCATGTACCTTCCATACAATTCATGTACCAGCTATATAGTTCATGTACCAACATAGAAGAAGTTTTTGTAATTCACCCAATATTGTTATCTAAAGAAAACCAAAGTTGATAAAACCATTGATATTATTGATAAACATCTGTAGAGTTTGCTCTGAGTAAGAATGAGTGGATCTCCTCTTTTGGACATGTTGTAAATTCATCATAAAATTTCAAAATATGTACTTATTCTTACTAGAGATACTAAAAAAATATGAAACCAAGAGATGATGGATGAGTGATAATAGTTGAACTTGGCACCAAGGTACATCTGATACTCATGGAAAATGGAATCATATTGTCAAGTATGAAAATAATTGCAACGGGAATAATGAAACAGGGGATGGAGAGTCAAAACAACATTGTGTCTCAAGATGCAGGTTACTGATCTTATGTGATATTACTGGTTTGAAAAGTAAAAT
The DNA here is from genome assembly GCA_032191745.1 of Picea mariana. Taxonomy (NCBI): domain Eukaryota; kingdom Viridiplantae; phylum Streptophyta; class Pinopsida; order Pinales; family Pinaceae; genus Picea; species Picea mariana. The sequence continues at coordinate 125,898 of JASDQU010244760.1, read as the reverse complement.
AACAAACCTTATTATTCTAACACACAATCAACAATCCTTTTACTCTTGCAGTTATACTTATATGCTAAAAGCTCCAAGTATTTTTTGGTATCTTAGAATCCTTACATCAGAAAACGTATCTCTTTGTAGAAAGGACTCAAATCAGATCTTTCCACTTAACATACTCTCCTCAAATTAAAAAGTAAAATGGTCAAAACACAAACAGTTATGAATCGTTGATCTTTGTTCTCACAACCAATTCCAAACACAATCTTTCACCTGGGCATTCTTGTGTTTATAAGAGTGCTAGAGTCATTTCCCGAGAAGTTCAACAACTATGAAAATCCAACTCATTAAAATGATAAATGAAAGAAGGTATCAGTCAATTGAAATCAAATTACAGATTTTATTTACCAGACATAAATTCAAATGGTTGTGGTTTATTTTAATTGAGAAACACATTATGTTTAATCACAATAATTTGATCTAGTATGCAATACTAAGAAATGTAATTAAAATGCTACGGGAAGTTAACTGTAACAAAATTGCTTTATTGAAAACATCGTTGACATTTTTTGAGTTCTACTACTGAAGACTTAGGGTCTTATGAATTTAGGAAAATGAATCAGTCAGCATTAATCCCAAAATCTAAGTGTTGTATATATACCAAAACGTGAATCACAAAAAAATAAATTAAGTCCTTCTTCAAGTGTATTTAGAGTCAAAGTGGGAATGTTTCATATTTTCCATGGAAATAATAAAATATAGTATACATTAATCATGAAATGTATATTTACCCAATCATAAATATTGTACCATCCTATAGAACTGTAGAATTCATGTGGGATGGAATCTCTTCTCACAAGTGCCCCTCTAGACAAAGATGCCATCACACAAGTATCCTAAAGGCCTGTAGGATTCCTATAAGATTCCTTCTCTGCCCACAGGCCCCTGTGGGTAGAGATTTCATCCTACAGGGATCCTATGGGCCTATAGTATGCCATCTATTTCCATCAAATTTCTTTCAATATTGTTAACCTATGCAAGTAAGAAGGTTAATATTGTTAACCTAAGTGAGTAGGCATGTTAATATTTTTATCAAATATTCATACATTGTTGGTAAATGTGAGATAGAGCCATTTTGTAAGGGTTATTTCCTAGTAAGGTTTTTTAAAGATAAATATGAAAACCAAATAAATAATTTTGGTATGCACTAGATTCACAATCCATTTATGCAAATTTATGTTATAAATAATTGTAAGTATCATAAGAACCTTTAGACCAACAATGGATGAAAATATTTGACTTACTAGGTATTCTTGCGCCTTCTCATGGTCATATCAACCATCAATTATAGTCCAACAATTCCCCAAACTGTAATTGATTTCTACAGATCTAAATATTTACTACAAATTCTTCAAGAAATATTTGATATGTAAGTGGATTTGATACCAACTTCTCCAGTGATCATCTTACCTCAACATTAAAATGCTCATATAGTTCACAAAATAAACTTGCACATATATATTTCTCACACAACTGTATATTTTATTGCAAATACAATGATTAGAGAGTATTTCATAGACTATATATCCAACATAAAGATGCTTTGCCTACAATTTCCCTTGCTCCATAACTGCAAAATGGATGACCAAACTTACATAGCCAATACTAGATCCTCTAGAACTAGGAAGAATAGTTGCAACATTCAAAAAAAATGATCTAGGAACACACAAAAAGACTCAGAGCTCAAATAGAAGAGAGATCTTAGAATACATATCGATCACTTAGAGGTTTTAGTGGCACTAGAAGCATATGTTGAAGCAACTTTACAACATACTCCAAACAAATCGACCTAGACTCAGACTTACAATAGTTGCAAATACTAGACCCTCTTGAATTGTCAACTTTAAGATGCCCACAAATGATCATTCACACTAATTTTATGTGAGTCTAGGTCACCGTGAATGATCCATGTTACCCAAAGGTAATTGGTATGGACATATACCCTATATTTATACTCCAAAACATGGCCTAGACCAATACAAATATCATAGATGTTACAAATGTTTAAATAGACACCATATCTCTCTTATAGGAAAAATATTTTCTAGTGGGACCTATGCAATGGCATCGGAACTTGCACATGGCCCATGAGACATAAAGAAAAATTTTATGGCCTAAAAATATGTCTTTTGTCCTTGGTAAAATGTTGTAGTGAAAACATCAAAATGACAACCATGTCACAATGTTGTGGTGGTATAGGCACTTGTACATGGCCAATGAGACATAAAGGTAAATTTTATGGACAAAGGTTATGTATTTGGGCTGTGGTACTTTGTTAAAAATATCCCAATATTAATGTTGTGGTGGTCTAGGAGCTTGTACATGTCCAATGAGACATAAAGGTAAATTTTATGGCCAAAGGTTATGTATTTTTGTTGTGGTAATTTGTTAAACTGAAAATCTCAAAATGATAACTATATCCCATTTCTTTATTTTTCTAGGAAATGAACATGGTCCATGAGATATAAAGGAAAATTTTATAGTGCAATACCCCATATTGAATGCATAGAACATGAAATTAACCTAGAAAACCATCCTTGGTGCAATAGTCCTTCAAATGTTGGCCACAAATCACTCATATCCTAAAGGTTCACTATATAGGACATGTGTGGTGGTATAGTGCATCACACATGGCCCCTGAGTCCTTATGGAAATTTGTATGGCCTTATATCATGATGTGTGTCGCTAGATCATTCCTTAGACCATGAGAACTATCCTTAGTGTTGCAAATGTATTTGAAATGGACATCGTATCATACATTCCATGTGTGATGGCCATATTTAAAGGAAGATAAGTATGGATAACTTGTACATAGAGAAAGATAGACAAAATAACAGATCTTCATTTACAAAAAGGTTATGTGCATGGACTACAAAAATGTCGAGTCAAACTCAAAATTTGATATACCTAGGTAGTCTCATTTATACCATAAATTTCAGCAAGCATCTATAAAACAATAAAATATGGATCATGATAAATTAGTAACATGTAGACATGTATGCCTTCCACCCTTTATTTGAGTGGTGATCCATACAGGTGAACAATTGTGTTGATTTGCATGTTTCAATAATATGCTCCAAACTTTCCTAGATGGAACAACAAGTAGTGATATGATAGTTTTCCATTCAATAAAAATTACTCTCTGCACCAAGATGCACCTCTTTCCAAGGCTCTTGTGAGTGAAAAAGTTGGCAAGTCTTGCCCAGGTGCAAGATATCATGATCAATACCGATCCGAACTCTGTGGGATCCTACCCAAAACTAAATCCAGGGAGATCCTGAGTGCATGTATTCAAGTACAAAATCCATATTTTAAAATCAAAATGCTAAGTGCAGAGACAAAAAAAGTGATACAAAAAATGTTGATATAAAATTTACCGACAGAAACAACTACAATTTTAAAAAGGCATGTTATCAAATTATGGATTTTAGGCTAACTAACAACATATGGATGATTAGTCCTTTGGGATTTGGTCTAGTGACAAGTTGGAGTTCTTGGCATGATGATTACCAGGTTCAATACCTAGAGGACCTACTCTGAGTACCAATAAAAAGTTGTTTATCCTCTCTCTATTCTAGATATGGTGATTTGTACCCTCTCAGATCTGATCTATACATTGAATGTATTGATGTATATCCCATGCCTCCTATTTTATGAAAATTTCTAATGGGAGTAAAAACATTATACAGAATATGTTGTTTTTTTGTGAATGTAGATGCCTATGGTTTGTTTCCTCGATATGTCAATGTTGTAGAAATGTGAATCCCTAGATCAGAAATGATGTTGTGGTGTTAAGAATATGGTTACTCCAAATGATCATGTTGCACCCATCATTGGGATGAGAAGATCATGTGTACCATGTGTTCATGTAAGAAGTTAGGAGGTGTCAAGTTGGTGTTCCTGTTGTGTGATAATTGTTGTTGATAAACTGTAGATGTGTTGCAGGTATTCATGAAGTGCACATGGTCTATATTAGGGTGTGTGTTGTATCCTGGAGGTGTTTTGATATGGTTTCAAGGCCTTCAATATACTATCATATATATGAATGTTTGTTACATGTAGGTGGAAGATAGGTGCATCTTTCATCAATAGTAAGGAGTAGCAAGTGGTAAGTAAGTTTGGAAAAGAAACAATTTTAGGAGGAGGAGAAGTTTTACGAGAGGAAGGGGTTGCGACAAAGTCATGCATTTTCTCATCTAGATATATGGTTTTGAATGTGTCTTATCACTATAAGAATTAGTGTTTGAAAAAACCATGTTTTTGGGTATTTTGATAGTGGCACCATCACAGGGGAAGGGAAAAATTAGCGTGAGGGAAAAATAAGAAGTAAACTAGAATTGAAGTACTTAAGAACAAGTACATATTTTTTATATCTGATCCAAGGTTATAGGTAGAGCTTGGTGCATACTTCAATAAACTACTGTACAATTTTCCATCGAGCTTGATGAAACTACAACCACCTACACATTAGGTTAGATAAGTAAGGTGGTGGAAAAAAATTCCTTATTAATGCCTAGAACAAGGTGTCTCGTGTAGTTATATAGGTGGGAGTGCTACTTGTAGTGTGTTATATGTTTAAATCCACATATCCCTTGACAAAATTTTCATGAGACTACCAAAAAGATTATGAAAGTCCCAATAAATGGTTACATGCAATAGGGTGTTGTGGCTTGGTCATATATGGGTATTTTTAGAAGTAGATAGTGAGGTTATGTATCTATGAATCCAAATAATCTATGTGCATATATCCACCATACTTAGGTAATGAGATTCTGGTGTTTAGATGGAAGGTGGAGGTGGAAACCCTAGGTTGTAGTTTGAGGACTTCAATGAGATCATTAGAAGCCTCCAAATAACCTTAACATATAAGTGAAAAGGAATAATCCAGGATATTACTACTCTAATACCAAATGATAAGCAACAAATTACTTGCAAAACAAATTAGAGATAGATCCAAGAAAAAACTTGTTGTTGGTGATATAAAGAAAATATAGAAACATGAAAAAACCCAAAAATTAGAGTATATGAGAAAAAATTTCTCAATTTATTAATTAGGTTAATTCCTTATTATAGATTTCATAGCTCTGTAAGTCCAAAACCTTAATATAAGGATGCACATCAATCAAATACTAGAAAATAATATTGTATGCTTGTTAAATATTAGTTTATGAGGGAAATTTTTTAAATATACCTTAAATAACTGTAAAAGGGTTGGGACATTGTTCACGGGCGAAAATAACTGTCCGTCAATTGGAAGAATGAGTCTGGTCCGGGGTTGTCTAAATAACCCAAGCCGTTTGGTGTAACTTGTTCTGACGGGTTTAATGGCTCTGTTAGCCAATCTAAGAATCCTAAAAGAAACGAATAAAAGAGAGAAATAACTAACTAATTACTAAACACACACTATATATATACATATGTTCAAATCTAACTATAGTAGTTGTATTTAAGAAGAAGATATACAAGTTTCATTTATTTACATGATTTACATGATGCAAGTTTTAATCGAAACTTACGAAAATCGATGTGAAAAATGATTGCTTCTAAGAAGCAGATAAATAAAACACATAAAAATATTTATTGTTTTTCTTTTATAAATTTAAAGAATCTTGCAAAAACAGTTAATGAAACATGAACATGTGGACAGTCAAAGCTGAACCATACATTCTAGTTTCAGTGATATGTAAATGAAAGAAAAGTACAAAGAAGCTATCCTGTCAGTGAATTAGTGAAGTGTATCGAAGCATCTGCATGAGTAGTGAACATCCAATTTCCATGTCCAAGAGAGAAATCTGCAATGAACCTTATTACTGTTCTAAATAAATTCAGAACATGTATTGGCAGCTTAGGTCTTAATGACATAAAAGGAAAAACGAATATAAACATGTGATCTCATAACTATACATGATTACAACAAGATAAATCTGGAAGCAATCTATGGATTTTATCATTCAATTTAAAACTCAAAGATAAATCTCATTATTTAAATCAAAGATATAATCATAGCCTTTATATTTTGATGAAGCAAATGATAGATGGTATTTATAATATAAACCTCCTACACGTCACAGATCATTTAATCTAAAGATATCAGACTTGCACATGTAACAGGATTAAAAAAACATAAATAACAACATTATAAACAAAAGGATAAATCCAAAATGCATATATGCCATTCTATTAAGTTTTTTGAATCATTTGTCCATTCTGTATTCCTAGAAGAATTGTTTTGGATAATAGACTTTAAAGATTGGAAAAATTAATATATAAATGATAATAATTAACCATGTATTGATAAAAAAGACTAAAGCTATTTAAATCAATGCATAATCAATTATTCAAAGAATATGAATATATTATAATGAAAATAAAACCATTTTACTTACAGGACAAAAGCCATTAAGCAACCTGGAATTTCATATTCTTCTTTGAAAATATTCGTCCATTCTCCCAAAGATTCCAGCCATCAATTACTCCATTTGAAAAGAAATAATAAGTTTACAAAAGCAATAATATACAAAAGAGAAATTATCAAAATCCTCCTCTCCAATTCTTCGATCCTTTTGGGTCTGATCTTTCTCATATATTTATAAAAATGAATGAGCAATATGAGCGTCACTATTAATTTCCGCCACCTAAAATTTTCCTTTAAAAGAGACCCAAATATCTCTCAAATCATGCATTTGTTTGGGAAAGTCTCTTTGAGGAAGGTAAATGGGTCCATTTTGGTTCCATTTTTTCAACCGTTTCTTCAAATTCCTCATGGTTTGACTGTAATCAGTTCTGCAAAATCATCTGTCTGATCTTGACGCCTTTCCAAATTTTATTTGTTGTTGCGCATAAAATTATTTGTAGCAATCCAAAATTATTTTTGGATCAATCATCTTGAACGTATTTGGATAATAAAATCAATCCATGATCAGATCCATATCAAATATTTGATAATATAAATATGTGAAACAAAAAGAAATATAAATTAATAACCTAAAAATTGTGAATAAAACAAAATCTAGAAAAATAAAAAATGAATTTAAACTAACTATAACTTATAAACAAACATTATTTATAATTTGTTTTCAAACATGATCTAGAAGCTTCAAGTTAACGGAGAAAAAATATTAATTTTAGTTTTTTACAAAATCAAACAAATGATAGATAATTCTTTGATTATTATTATTTTAAAATGTGATGCAAAATGAAAAAAAAAAAATTAAATAATTAACATCACCAAATGATTTCATGAAAATGAGAAACTAGCCAAGATATTATTTGATGAAGTATTGAACACATTATTCAAAATAGTCAAACTTGCTAATGAGCAAAAGAATAAACACATAATCATAATTTAAACGAAAGTAAACATTTGATAAAAATTAACATTTTTGTTTAAATTGAGATTTTTATGCTCGTTTAAAACGTTTGACATATACTCTTGTAATAAATGTCTCATACTAAAGTGAATGTCTTAAGTTTGTCTCAAAGCAAGCCAAGGAATGGAACTATTTGAAAAGGTTGATTCTGTAGCTCATTATAATTATCAAGATTCTAATAGGGGCCCTTTAAATTTTGTAAAAATATACGGGGAGTTGTTGGGGCCCAACAAATGGAGACTTATTGGGTGAAGCAATTATCTCTGATATGGTAATATTTCATCTTAGGAAGAAAATAATAAGACTTGAAAAAGGATTTAAGCTCCCTGAAATAAATTCACTCTGTGACCATATAGTATTAAGATAATCTCAATGTTATAACCAGACAATAGAATTTTGTTTGCAGAGGATTATAACCTAAAATAATGTCTTAATCAAAGAGTCACGATGTTTATAAAATAACTTCAATATCGTTGACAGAGCCACTGTTGCCAACAAGCGTCCATAGCCTCGTCAGGTATGTCATTTAACCCACTCAATTTCTTTAATCCCATCCATTAGTTGTATCCACATGATGTATACTTCCATAAAAGCTAATTTAAAAACATATACCTGCTACCTCTTGACCTGACATTGCTTCATTGACAGTAGGCCTATTCAGTACCCCTACGAAGTTGTCTTGGTATCATGTGTGCATTTACCCGCTGCCAGCGAGCCTGTTCAGTACCTCGATGGGTTTACACACACTTCCCACACATAATTGCTTTAAACCCTCTTATGCCACTTTTAAATAATAATACAATCATAGATTTCTTGATGACAAAGAGAGAAAGGCGATACTAGAGGTTAATTGCAATACAGGTAAATAGTTGACTATGTTATATATTTTCTTTCAAAACTGGAAGTTTTATCATGGTTTAGAGATTTTAGATTTCCTTTAAGAAATCATCTAGAGAATGGGGAAGCACTTAAAAGTGATTCCTTAAGAATATGGACGGCGGAAAAAGTTTAAAGATCATCGTAATTCTCAAATATTTAAACCATATCCTTGGTGTAATACTCTAGCAAATATAATTTGAGGACAAAATGAAAGTGTCAATTGACTTAAAAATCAATTGTTTGAGCTATATCTTAATATCAGGACCTCTTTGAGCTATTTCAATTTGCTTGAAAAACACAAGTCTTAAAAAAAATGCTTCCTTCGACAATAGTTCTTTGATCAGAAATATATTGATTCAAAAAAGAAAGATAAGAAGAAAACTCATTCAAAATAATCAAAGAAAAAAAAAACACACAACAAACCAAATCAAATTTTATTAATCGGATTCAAAATCATAAGTACACAAAATCAAACTAGCAGAATAAAACTTTTCAGGAAATGATTTTGGCCAAAGATAAACTTGAGTTTTTGTATCCACTATCATCTCACTATAAAATAAAGGAAGAACTGAATCATATAAAATATCATGTGCGAAGAAGTTCTTTTCTTAAGATAGTGATGCATGAGATGCTACTTTAACCAAGCATTATTATTAAAAATAAAAGAGACTAAAAGAAAAAGAAAAAATCCTTATTAAGATGAGTGGAGTCCTACGCGTGGCACCTTAGTTTAGGGTCGAATTGATGGTTTAAATTTACTTATCTCTTTACTTTTCATTTAAAATTTTCATGATGATACAGCATTTTCGAAAAGAAATATTCAATGAAAAACAAAGAGAAAAAGATTTAAAGTGGACTTCCTTGACAACATTCATATTATGGTTCTCTTGGTGTGCCCGCTTGTGTTCATAACTGCATTATTACAAAAGGATATATTGATAAATAAAACTAAAAGAAAACCTACTCCTAAACCTACTCCAACTACTAAACAAATAAAAAATACTAAGTGAAGTCATTCTTCCAATGTAGCCATCAGAGGAACTCCAATCCTGCAATGGAAACAAAATCAAATATTACTAACAAGTAGTGTAGTATATCGAAAAATAACAAAAATATATCATACTTACTTTTATCATCATCATTTAAAACAAAGAAAGCATGACCTTACCATTCTTTTTAAACTTCTTGATGTATGAATCCTCCAAGCATTCTACAATCTGGTCGTGATATGAGTCATAATGGCATGTAAGAGTGTAAATAAGTTTGAAAAACTTATCAATATTATGGGGGGATTTCATAACCTTCAGCCAAGGCTAAATTGCCCCATCCTCCTGAGAATTTTCCAAGTGTTCATCAATTTCTTCACACGGAGGATCTAAAAAAATCATGTGATGCTTACTTCCTAGATATTGAGGTAGAAAAAAAGTAAGTACAACTTTATCTTTATTATGAAGATTTTTTAGATACGAATCTTCAAGCCATTCTAAGATCATGTCATAAAAATTAGGATGCAAACTATGACTTTGATGAAATGGATATATCAATGGGGGACACATCATAAGAAGATTCATGACATTAGTTAGATTATTGGTTTGAACGCTTCCTTTGATGAGATTGATCATTTCAAAATGTGAAGCATAAACATTAAAATTCGAACTAATCAAAGAACGAATATGCAATGTAGAATATTCGATCTCCCTAAGGAAGAGTGTATTGTCTTTTTCAATAATAAATTGTGTAAAATCATCTCGCAACATGTCATTTTCCCATGTGAGTGATGAAAGTGAAAGAGCATCAAATCTGAATTTATCAATGTTATGTTTGGAATTAATTTCATCAAATCTTGTCATATCGAAAAGATTGGATTGTGGTGGCAAAGAGAAAGATACCATGGGTAAAGTATCAAATCCACTAGAATCTAAGAAGAGATCGGGATATAAAGAGTAAAAGGAATCAGAAATAAGCACATGCAAAAAATATCTTGAGCTATGATATTTAACAATGGTATTTAACAATGATATTTAACAATGGTATTACTCTGTTTTGGTGATAAATTCTTCAACATAATATGATCATCTAAGTTTTCCTCTTGTACGATATATGATTCAAAAATTTCAAGGAAAACATCTGATCTTTCATGTTGATAAGATATGATTTGTAGATGAGGGTTTAAGGTTACTTCTTTCAATTGTAGATCTACATCTCTAATCAGTTTCATTGGAATGTTAGAATTCTTAAGATCATTTTAATCACCTATGTCTTCTTCAATAACTGAATTTAAATATTGATTGGAGCAAGAGTTAGGAGAACGAGGACATTCACCTTGACCCAACATCAAATTTTCTTCCACGATGGTCGAGGACTGAAAATACAATGATTCAAAGGAAAAACCAATTTGATTGTCAGTAAGAACATTTTCAATAGATTCTACCTCCCTTGTTTGTTCAACATTTTCGGATGGATCCCTCTCATCCTGTGAACACAATTCTTCTTGTAATTGAGTGATAGTATTTGTAACTGCTTCATCATTTGCGATCGAATATGACTGGATGCAAGCATCATAGAGGAGATTTAAAACAAATGACATGTCATCAAGATTAAATTTACAAAGAACATGATGGATTCTTGTCAAAAATCCTTTTGAAGATGAATTGCCATTGATTAGAAAAGTCTGAAATTCTTCACATAATTGATTATTATCATAGATTTCAAAAACATCTAAAAATTCATTTACAAACTAAAACCAATAAAAAATGTGATATGCTAGAAAAGACTCAAACCAATGTTTAATCCGACCCCTGAAAGTAAAATCAAACAATCTACACAAAACCTTTAAATCAGAAATATCATGCTTGATGCATTTACACCAAAACTTGTTAATATGGTCTTTTGTAGATACATTCCCTCCACCATCAAAGGTGAGTTTGGACAAGAGAGAGACTATCTTGTTGGGAATATCAGGTAATGAGAAGTGGAAAGCATGTTCCAACACAGTGATTTGGGGAGCCATGAGAAATTAATTAAATTCAAAACAAAGACTCCTATAAGGCTAGCTTGTCAGTCTGGCCCTCCTTCTAGCACCATTTTTTGATAGGCAAAAATGATCGTCCGCCAATTGGAAGAATGAGTCTGGTCCGGGGTTGTCTAAATAAACCAAGCTATTTGGTGTAACTCGTTCTAACGAGTTTAATGGCTTTGTTAGCCAATCTAAGAATCCTAAAAGAAACGAATAAAAGATAAATAACTAACTAATTACTAAACACACACACTATATATACATATATTCAAATGCAACTATAGTAGTTGTATTTAAGCAGCAGATATACAAGTCTCGCTTATTTACATGATTTACAAGATGCAAGTTTGAATCGAAACTTACGAAAATCGATGTGAAAAATGATTGCTTCTAAGAAGCAGATAAAGAAAGCACATAAAAATATTTATTGTTTTTCTTTTATAAATTTAAAGAATCTTGCAAAAACAAATAATGAAACATGAACATGTGGATAGTCAAAGCTGAACAATACATTCTAGTTTCAATGATATGTAAATGAAAGAAAAATACAAAGAAGCTATCCTGTCAGTGAATTAGTGAAGTGTATCCAAGCATCTGCATGAGTGGTGATCATCCAACTGCCATGTCCAAGAGAGAAATCTGCAATGAACCTTATTATTTTTCTAAATCAATTCAGAACATGTATTAGTAGATTAGGTCTTAATGACAGAAAAGGAAACACAAACATAAACCTATGATCTCATAATTATACATGATTACAACAAGATAAATCTGGAAGGAATATATGCATTGTATCATTCAATTTAAAACTCAAAGATAAATTCCATTATTTAAATCGAAGATATAATCATAGCCTTTATATTTTGATGAAGCAAATGATAGATGGTATTTATAATATAAACCTCCTACACATCAGAGATCATTTAATCTAAAGATATCAGACCTACACATGTAACAGGATTAAAAAAACATAAATAACAACATTATAAACAAAAAGATAAAGCCAAAATGCATATATGTTGTTCTATTAAGTTTTTTGAATCATTTGTCCATTCTGTAGTCCTAGAAGAATTGTGTTGGGTAATAGACTTTAAAGATTGGAAAAATTAATACATAAATGATAATAATTAACCATGTATTGATAAAAAAGACTAAAGATATTTAAATCAATGCATAATCAATTATTCAAAGAATATGGATATATTATAATGAAAATAAAACCATTTTATTTACAAGACAAAAGCCATTAAGCAACCTGGAATTCCATATTCTTCTTTGAAAATATTCGTCCATTCTCCCAAAGATTTCAGCCATCCATTACTCCATTTGAAAAGAAATAAAAAGTTTACAAAAGCAAGAATATACAAAAGAGAAAGGATCAAAATCCTCCTCTCCAATTCTTGGATCCTTTTCGCTCTGATCTTTCTCATATATTTATAAAAATGAATGAGCAGTTTGAGCATCACTATTAATTTCCACCACCTGAAATTTGCCTTTAAAAGAGACCCAAATATCTCTAAAATCGTGCATTTGTTTGGGAAAATATCTATGCAAAAGGTAAATGGGTCCATTTTGGTTCTAGGTTTTCAACTGTTTCTTCAAATTCCTTAAGTTTTGGTTGTAATATCTTCTGTAAAATCATCTATCCTTTCCAAATTTTATCTGTTGTTGCTCATAAAATTATTTGTAGCAATCCAAAAATTATTTTTGGATAAATCATGTTGAACGTATTTGGAAAATAAAATCAATCCATGATCAGATCCGTATCAAATATTTGATAATAGAAACCTGTGAAACAAAAAGAAACCTAAATTAATAACATAAAAATTGTGAATAAAACAAAATCTAAAAAAATAAAAAATGAATTTAAACTAACTATAACTTATAAACAAACATTATTTATAATTTGTTTTCAAACATGATCTAGAAGCTTCAAGTTAATGGAGAAAGAATATTAATTTTGGTTTTTTACAAAATCAAACAAATGATAGATAATTCTTTGATTATTATTATTTTGAAATGTGATGCAAAATGAAAAAAGAATTTAATTAATTAACATCACCAAATGATTTCATGAAAATGAAAAACTAGCCAAGATATTATTTGATGAAGTATTGAACACATTTTTCAATACTTCAAACTTTCTAATGAGCAAGAGAATAAACACATAATCATAATTTAAACGAAAGTAAACATTTGATAAAAATTAACGTTTTTGTTTAAATTGAGATTTTTATGCTCGTTTAAAACTTTTGACATATACTATTGTAATAAATGTCTCATACTGAAGTGAATGTCTTAAGTTTGTCTCAAAGCAAGCCAAGGAATGGAACTATTTGAAAAGGTTGATTTTGTAGCTCATTATAATTATCAATATTCTAATAGGGGCCCTTTAAATTTTGCAAAAATATATGGGGAGTTGTTGGGGGCCAACAGACATTGGATTTCTTTTGCGAGGACTTGGGGGAGAGAAAAAGATGAAAAATATACATGTAGGTTGTAGGAAGAGGAGGCTTATGTATATGAATAATATTATCCAACAACTTAATAGCATATGGTACAAATTTAGTGACATCATGAACCAAAATGGTTTGTAAGACAAGAAACGTATTTTCCTCAATATTTGGAATCAATCATGGTTCTCTTTCACATGATATTCTCATTAAGGAAACAAATGAATCAAATAAATAATGATTGAAACAAGGTTTTTTGGACTCTTACAGACCTCATTTAGGATATATGTTAGACCTGTAAGAAAACCAACTTCCAGGTCACCATTAAGGTCTTCAATACCCATAACTCTCATAATACATCATATAGGCCTATAGGATTCCTGTAGGATGCCATCTATTTGAAATGTCATATCAAACTGAAATAAATTGGTATAAAAGTACAAAATCAAAAAACTATGCATGTAGGTTGTAGGAAGATGAGGTCGATTTATCTCAATAATATGAACCTGTGATGATCCCAAGCCAAAATTTTCTCTTGAGACCACTAACTAGCTTGGTTGTGTATGATGTGTAGGTGTTTTATTGAAGTTTCCAGATATTAAGTATGTTCATACAAGATTCATTCAACACATGAAGATCACAATATACTCAAGATATAGAACACAAGCAAGGATCTGACCTTTATTATAGAAGAAGAAATCAGATACAATATAATGAGCAAATCTGGAATAATCTTCATATGGCTCTAGTAAGCAACAAGTATGAGCTGCTACAAAATGATACCGTCAATACAAAGAAGCCTCCAAAGGCTGGATAAGAAATGAAGACCAATACCAAGAATATTTGAATACAAACCCTCCAGCTGAAGAAGCCACGCTCCAAGAGAAGATTGAAGCCCTCAATAATTTGGCCCTGATGGAAGATGACTCTAAATGAGCCCAAACTTGGTCAAATGATAGATCAGGGTAGTGGAATGCTCCTCCTAAAATATCAAGCCCAATGTCCAAGGCCAACCTCTCCAAATGTTGAATCTTCCAAGGTTGTTGCACTCTCCTGAATGGAAAAAACCCTAGGCAACTCGTCCTTGAATAAATATACCTCCAAATGATGTGAAACTCTCCAAGAATGTAGATCGAGCTAAGAGAATACCGTGGGAGAAGTTTCAGATCCAGATCTCAAGAAGATATCTCTAGATCGGAGAAATACAGAAAAGTGGGACGTCCTCCTAACCTCCAAATCGTCCCAAACTGTTGTTGAAGATTGAGTGATAATAAATCCTCAAAGAAACCCTCAAAATGATGATGGATCACCTACAAGTAAAACCCAACTAATGGAATGTCCAGCGCTCCTCCTGATTAGCTAGATTGAACACTTCTCAATGGTATGGTGCGCCCTTGCTGGAAACTTCCCAAACAGTATGACTCTGCTATCTTTTGAAGCTCTAGAAGGAGATATGCTGAGAATAGAATGGTGTGGAGGAATCTTTCATCCCTGAGACCAAGCTGTGGAACAAGGTGAGTGGATATTTCACCACTGAGTTGTTCACAAGGGTTTGTACAGCAAAACCCCCAAACTAAATGCTCAAGAGAAATAACAAGCAATACACCAAATTCAGAATGAATAATAGGTGCGCCCCAACCTCTTACTTATACTTTTCCTTATAATTATTTGTTGCTTTAGGTTAACTCCCAGGGTTAACTTCTATTCTTTTATTGAGTTATCTTTTACTCCTTTAATTCCTTTCCTTTCTCAAGTCAACTTAAAATTATAACTTTAGCCTAGTTGACCTCCCCCCTCAGTGTGAGACTATGACCTAGTGAGGGTGCCCAGGCCACTGAGTCTCCTCATCACCTCTCTAAGAGGTGGGGGACATTACACTCTCCCCTGATTGAAATTTCTTGTCCTCAAGAAATTCCAAACCTGCTTCTCTTACCACGTGCTTCTATTCCCAAGTGGCATCCTCAATGGGTAAATCCTTCCACCTGATCAGGTACTCCTTGATGCTTCAATTTCTGAGCCTCTTCTCTCAGAATTCTAAGACCTCCTCTGGAATCAACAAAAGCTATCCCTCCTCGTCCATGGGGGGTAATACCTCAATAGGCTTGATGTGTTGATCGAGGGATTTCTTAAGACAAGAGACATGGAAGACATTGTGTATCTTTCTTCCCTGTGGAAGCTCCATCTCGTAAGCTACGACCCCTATCCTCCTGCTGACTCTGTAGGTCCCAAAGAAAAATGGCTACAGTTTCTATGCTATGTTTCTTTTAATGGAAGCCTACCTATATGGTTGTAGCCTTAGATAGACTAAATCGCCAACCTCAAAAGTACGGTCCACTTTGTGCTTATCTGCTTAGACCTTTTGCTGGTTCTGTGCCCTCTGTAGATGATCCTTCAGTTCCCTGAGAATGTGTTGGCTCTCTTGTATCCAATCCTGCACCATCGGTGCCCTGCTTTCACCAAACACAATCTCCACAAATGATAAAGGATCATAGCTATACAAGGCTCTGAATGGTGACATGCCAATGGACATATGCTGGGTGGTGTTATAGCAATATTCTCACAGATGCAACCATCTGACCCATGCTTTCTGTTGCCATGCCACATAGTTTCTGAGATAGCCCTCCACCCACTTGTTGACTATCTCTGTCTGTCCATCTTTATGAGGGTGATAGCTAGTGCTAGGGGTCAAGGTCGTACCAACCAACCTAAATAACTCCTACCAGAAAGTACTCATAAACCTGCTGTCCCTATCGCCGACAATGGTCTTGGGTAGGCCGTGCAACCTGAAGATCTCCCTGAAGAATAGTTTGACCACCTGTGTTGCACTAAAGTCAGTAGCTATGGTGAAGAAGTGTGCAAACTTTGTTAACCTATCCACCACTACAAATATGCATTCCTTCCATTGCATCTTTGGTATCTCGGTGATGAAATCGATGGATATTCTTTCCCATTTGTACTCTGGAATGGGAAAGGGGTACAACAGTCTTGTTGGGTGTGTGTGCTCATCCTTTCTTGCCTGAGATGTAGTACACTCTTTGACGTGCTTAATCACATATTCCTTGAGCCCCTTCCAAGAGAATCTTTCTCTCACATACCTGTATGTCTTGTTGATCCCCTGATGTCCTGCCATTGGGGAGTCATGGCATGCCTACAACACCTTGGCCTTGAAGGCCGATCCGGGAACCAAGAAGATTCGGTCCTTATACTAGATGAGGTTATTAATAACCATGAAATGTTCATCTTGTACCTGTCTATCCAGTAGCTGGCACACAAACTGATCCTCCACATACTCCATCACCAACTGGTCTTTCCAATCAACTGTTACCCCTGTTATGGCAAGGATGGATGGCCTCCTGGATAAGGCATTAGCCACCACATTGTTCTTCCCTTTGACAAAATCAATATCAAAGTGATAGGTCTGTATTCTGCTTACCCATTTTTGTTGCCTCTCGTTCAAGTCCTTCTATTCCAATTGATATTTGAGGCTATTATGATCTGACTTGACAACAAACCGAGCACCTACCAGGTATTGCCTGAATTTGGCTAGTGCATGCATGATAGCCAACATTTCTTTGTCATAAATGTTGTAAAGTAGCTCAGGCCCCTAGAGTTTCTGGCTCTCGTAGGCAAGAGGATGCCTCTTCTACATTAGTACGACCCCTATTCCTTCCCCATATGCATCACACTCCAAGGTAAATGGAAGGATGAAATCTGAAAGGGCTAAGACTGGGCACATACTCATCATCTTCTTCATATTGTACATCATTATTTGAGCCTCCTTATTCCACTTGAATGCTCCCTCCTTATTCAAATTGGTCAAGGTTGCACACAGTTGAGAGAACCCTTTGGCAAACTTCCTGTAATACGTGTACGTTCCCAAGAATCCTCTCAATTCTGTGAGTGTCTTAGGAGTGGGCCATTTTATGATGGCTTCAATTTTCTCTTGATGCACTTGTACCCCATTTGCTCCGATAATGTGTCCTAGATAAAGGACCTCCATCATTCCAAACTCACATTTGGATTCCTTAGCATATAGTGATTGTTCCTCCATAATTGACAAAATCTGATCCAAATGCCTAAGATGCTCCTCCCATGTCTTGATGTAGATAAGAAAGTCATCAAAGAATACCAACAAGTTCTTCCTCAGCTGCTTGTTGAATACATGATTCATACATGATCAGAATGTAGTAGGGGCATTGGTTAACCCAAAGGGCATCACCAGAAACTCATAATGGCCATAGTGACATCTAAACGTTGTTTTTGAGATGTCTTCCTTCCTCATCTTAATTTGATGATAGCCAGAACGAAGGTCAATCTTGGTTAAGTAGATGGCCCCATGCAATTCTCCCATCAACTCATCAATCCTTGGTATTGGGTATCTGTTTTTGATGGTCTTTTTATTCAAGGCCCTGAAGTCAATGCACATCCTCATAGTGCCATCCTTATTCTTCACCAGCACTACTGAAGAAGCAAAAGGGCTACTACTAGGCCTGATGTGCCCCATGTCCAGAAGTTCCTTAATAGCCTTCTCTATCTCATCCTTGTACTTCTTGGGGTGTCTGTATGGTGTGGTAATGACTGGCTTGGACCCTTCTTCTAGCTCGATAATGTGCTCAAATCCCCTATCTAGAGGTACCCCTAGAGGAATAGGACCGAACACCATGTGGTGCCTATCAAGGATTTCTTTGATCTCTGGTGTGTAGTGGACCTTGCCCTACTCATCCTTATGTGTTTTAATCCTGCATTCAGTTGCGTATACTATCTCATCTCTCTTAAACATGGCCTCCATCCTCATGTCCATGACTACCTTTGCAGGATTCCCTGTCATACCCCAGAGCACTACCTTTCGTCCACCCTCCTTTGTGAATGACATTTCCATGGGTTTATAGTTGGTAGTGATAGGCCCCAATGTACTGATCAACTGTACTCCTAGGATGATGTTGGTATCCAGAAGGTCCATGACATAGACGTCTTGTGTCATCTCATGCCTGCCCAAGGTAAGCTTCAGGCCCATAATATATCTATCGCAGGGCATAGTGCTTCCTCCTCCAACCTCCACCTTGAATCCTTCAAATTCTACTGTGGGTATGTGCCTCCTTTTTAGTAATGTTGCATCAATGAAGTTGTGGGAAGATCCTCCATCAATCAATACTAACACCTTATGTCCCTGCAAGACCCCCCTAATTAAGAAGGTGTTATACTTGGGTACTCCACTGATAGATGCCAAGGTGGCCATACTATCCTATCCTGTGATCCATTTCCCCTCTACTGCCTTAGTGGTTTCTGCCTCCATGTTTTGTATCTAGCCCATCTCATCATCTTCTTCATTATCTGAAGTGACCTTGATGTAGTGCACTTGTCCACATCCCATGCACTTGTGTGAGGGATTCCATGGTTCCTTGCATGTGAAGCAGAGTTACTTCCTTCTCAGTTCTCTCCTGGTGTTGTCATCTATTTTTCCACAACCCTGTCATATCCCTTAGGGCCACGTTCTCCCTGGTTTATTTGAGCCCTTTGATCTCTTCCACCATTGTTAATATGTGGCCTAGGTATGAATTTTGGTTTAGTAGTTGGACCCAAATCCCTTGTCTTCCAAATGGCCTCCTGTAGGTTGGTAGGCTTGAAGTCCTTTACCCAACCCTTCAAGGGTTCCATCAACCCTTCTATGAAAAGAATCATGAACCTGGTGGGGGACATGTATTGCACCATCATTGCCAACCTCTGAAATTCATCAATGTATGCCTCAGTCATGCCTGTTTGCTTGATTTGGGTGAGTTCTTGGAAATGTAACTCAGGATCTCCTTGATCAAATCTATCAATGAGCCTCTAAGTGAATTCTGTATAGGATACAATATAATTGTGGATGAGTGTGGTGAGCCCATGATACCACTAGTCATGGGCCTTGCCATCCAAGTACATAGTAGAAGACTTGATGGCCTCCATCTCTCTCACGGGGTTAAGCTACAGGTAAGTATCCAGCTTTTGCACCCACAATTGTGTTGTCATCTTGGTCGCACCATCAAATTATGGAATCTCTATCTTTCCTGCCCTTCATTCAAACTCAAAACTGCCTCTATGGTTCATCCTAGGATGATTTATGAACCTGAGTTGGCAATACTGATCCAGGGACATCTGTCTTTGAACCCTCATATCCAATTTGTAGTATTCCTTGGTACTCCTTGCCAATTGTTCCACAAAGTCTTCAACATGTTCATGTTTCCCTTGCTCATCTATGAATGTGGGCATGTACGGTCTGGGGTTAGCTCTGCTAACCGAGTGTCAGACTAGCTATTCATCTGTGAACACTGTCATGTATGGCCTAGGATTGACCCTGCTACCCATATGGCCATGGGATGTGCCACCTTCCAGACTTCCTTTGGATCCTGGTGCTTTCTTCGGGTTATATCTGATGTCCTCATGGGTTTCACTGGAACCACCAGCCTCCTTATTCCCATATGTATCAGGGTCCTTCCCCCGATGGGTTACTTGCATCAGAATGTCACTTATTCGAGATTGATTCTCGTTCATCTTTTGCAGATTCTTGTCAACCTTTTTCAAGGTTTCAAAAATTTTGGCCTGTTCCCTTCTGTTGGTTTTCTGGTACTCATCCAAGTGTTGTACCAATGTGCTTTCTATGTGGTTCATATTTTGTTGGAACTTACCAAATTCAACTACTAAGAAAGCCAAGCATTGAGGCTCATGGTCATCCCTTGACCCTTCCATTTCATCCTCTGTTTCACTATTGTTTTTCTTCCTCCAACCCATAACAATTCCACTATACCTCTGCATGCACCGACCCTTCCACAGGTTTTGAGGATCGAAGCTCTGATACCACTGTAATGATCCCAAGCCAAATTTTTCTCTTGAGACCAATAACTAGCTCGGTTGTGTATGATGTGTAGGTGTTTTATTGAAGTTTCCAGATATTAAGTATGTTCATACAAGATTCATTCAACACATGAAGATCACAATATACTCAAGATATAGAACACAATCAAGGATCTGACCTTTATTATAGAAGAAGAAATTAGATACAATATAATGAGCAGATCTGAAATAATCTTCAGATGGATCTAGTAAGAAAAAAGTATGAGCTACTACAAAATTCTCCTGTCAATACAAAGAAGCCTCCAAAGGCTGGATAAAAAATGAATACCAATACCAAGAAAATCTTAATACAAACCCTCCAGCTGAAGAAGCCACGCTCCAAGAGAAGACTGAAGCCCTCAATAATTCAGCCCTGATGGAAGATGAATCCAAATGAGCCCAAACTTGATCAAATGATAGATCAGGGTAGTGGGATCCTCCTCCTGAAATATCAAGCCCAACATCCAAGGCCAACCTCTCCAAATGTTGAATCTTCCAAGGGAGTTGCGCCCTCCTGAATGGAAAAAACCCCAGGCAACTCGTCGTTGAAGAAATATACCTCCAAATGACGTGAAACTCTCCAAGAATATAGATTAGTCTAAGAGAATCCCATGGGAGAAGTTTCAGATCTAGATCTCAATAAGATCTCTCTAGATATGAGAAATAAAGAAAAGTGGGATGTCCTCCTAACTTCCAAATCGTCCCAAAATGTTGTTGAAGATTGAGTGATGATAACTTCTCAAAGAAACCCTCAAATTGATGATGGAGCACCTGCAAGTAAAACCCAACTGATGGAATGTCGAACGCTTCTCTTGATTGGCTAGATCGAACCCTTCTCAATGGTATGGTGCACCCTTGCTAGAAACTTCCCAAACAGTATGGCCCTGCTATCTTCTAAACCTCTAGAAGGAGATATGATGATAATAGAATGGTGTGGAAGAATCTTTCATCCCCAAGACCAAGCTGTGGAGCAAGCTGAGTGGATATTTCACCACTGAGTTGTTCACAAGGGTTTGTACAGCAAAACCCCCAAACTGAATGCTCAAGAGAAATAACAAACAATACACCAAATTCAGAATGAATAATAGGTGTGCCCCAGCCTCTTACTTATACTTTTCCTTCTAATTCTCTGTTGAGTTAGGTTAACTCTGAGGGTTAACTTCTATTCTTCTGTTCAATTATCTTTTACTCCTTTTATCCCTTTCCTTTCTCAAGTCAACTTAAAATTATAACTTTAGCCTAGTTGACCTCCCCCCTCAGTGTGAGACTATGACCTAGTGGGGGTGCCCAGGCCACTGAGTCTCCTCATCACCTCTCTAAGAGGTAGGGGACATTACAGAGCCAAAAACTAAAGATATTATGGTACAAATACAATGACATCATGAACCAAAATTGTTTGTAAGAAAGGAAACAAATTTGCCTCAAAAATTGAAATCAATCTTGGTTCTCTTTCACCAGATATTCTCATTAAGGAAGCAACTGACTTAAATAAACAATGATTGAAATGTAGGGTTTTTTGTATTCATAGAGACCTCACTTAGGATGTATGTTATACCTTTAATACAACTAATTTCCAGGTCACTAGTAAGGACTACAATACCCACAAATATCATAATACATCCTACAAGTCTGTAGGATTCTTATAGGATGCCATCTATTTCAAATGTCTTACTGGACTAGAAATAAATTGGTATAAAAGTAAAAAATCAAATTTTTAACACCCCTTTAAGTAATGACATTGGGGTCATTACATAGTGATATTAGTGTGAAGAGAAATAAAGATGGAAAAAAAATTAGAGCATACCAAACGAATGTGTTGATACATTACACAAAGACTCTCTTTGTCCAATCACCTTGTTGAGGTTGAGTAATTCTTTTGAGTCACTAAAATGAGTCAAAGTCAACAGGCATTGAAGACACCAAATTGAGTCAAAGTCAAAATGGGTTTAGGATTCACCAACTTGACAAAACATTGGCATGGGTATTGAAGTCACCAAGTTTGGTTAAATTCTACTTGGCCATCAAGTTGACTTATCACTGTGAATGTTGACCCAAGGACAAATCAAGAGGCCTTTTATAAATCACATGGAGATTCAATCTCTAAGACTCTTGGAACTAAAGAGAGAAGATCTACATTTTGTTTCCACAAAAATGAGTGAAACCTTTTATTCATACTCTGTGCATGGCTCTAGCATTATGACAATGGTCATATACAACATTTTTGTTGCATATACAAGTCAATTTACCCATACCCAGGAGGAATAACAATGAAATATGGTGGCAACAAGGTTGTCATTCTTGTGCCATAAAAAAATTGACTTGCTCTAGTAGGGAGGATAACAAGGACATATTGTTCTAGAAAATAGGTCGACAAGGTATTCAATATTTGTAACAATAGCAGAATTATTGTTGAAGTATTGTATTTTTATAACTCTTTCCCTCCTCAACAAGTGGGTTGACAAGGTTTTGTAAGTATAGATTCCACCTATTTCCCTTGATCTAGAGAGGAGGTCAGGAAAATATATGTGGAGACTATGGTTTAGGTTGCTTCAAACCTGATGTCAAGAAATATTCCTTCTTATTGTTCTAGCAAGGATGCAAGATAGTAATTAATTACTTTAGTTGGTTATTTTATTATAGCTATGCTCATCAGATTCATACATTTTTGGTAAATGTGAGATAGAGCCTTTTTGGAGCAATTTCTTCCTTGCCACATTATCATCCCAACTTAAGGTTATCATTTGAGTAGGAATGCCTATGGCTAGATGGTGAATTTTTCCACTTCATTTGGTTTCACCAATGCTTGTAGTTAAAAATCAATGTCCCAAGTATGAGTAGTTGTAGTTTATTATTGTAGATTTCATCATTGAGTATATTTCAACCCTTATTTTTTATCTAAACCAATTAATCACTAATTCAAAATTCGTATAACATATCATCAGAAATGTTTACCTAGATATATTTAAAAAATATACATCATTGATTTTACAATAAAAGAATCATTAACCTAAGCTAAACTAAGAAAATAATCAAACTTAGTACAAGAAAATTTAAAATTGGAACTCACTTTTTTCCTGCCATCTGATTTATCAATATTGATGTCTTTGTTCATTAAATCAATCACTAACTCAAGAAAGCATTCTACATCACCAAGTCCTCAGAACAAGTATTTTTGCACATTGAACATTGGAAAACATCAATGTTAAGGAATAACATAAAATGCCACATCAAATTACATTCAATAATCTCTAGAAACAATATCATTAAATGAATAATAGGAATACCTTAATCATCTTAGCCTGGTTTCGAGAATAAATTATTCTCTACTAAATAGGGTGAACCACATGAAGTGGAAGCTCACCCCCCCCCCCAAATCACTCTAAATTCTTCAAACTCAATCATACATATTAATTTAAACAAAAATTGTACAACTAATAATTTATATTAATAAATTTTGTCCTCAAAATATTTACAATCATTTCCTTTTATGTTTCTTATTTTTTAAAAAATTCTTCAGTAAATCAACAGTAACATCGTCTTCAACCCCTTGAGTTGTTGGACCCTCTTCTAGTCGTGCTACATGACTATGTGTCATATCTACCATTGTACTACTTCTATTATTATGACATACTAGTGGATTTTGCTACAGTATAGGGGCATCCACTACAACAACAGAAAGAATTCAAACGACATGGTTAGTTATTATTATTCATAGCAGTATTTCATTAATACAAATATCACGACTGTTTTTTTACCTAGAGGAGTACTTGACACCATTGGTTGGGTTGTCGTCAGTTCCTCTATTATATGAGCACTAGCTTCATCTACATGATTTTCCATTGATACAATAAACTTTATAAGTACACCATTCACAACTAAATATTATTGATCGTCAATATATATAATTGATTTTAAAGACACATACCATGATGGGTCTACACACCACTATACTCATGGTGTTTATGTTCAGTACCATTGTTGAATGAAATGGGGTTTCTTGCATGCTTAAAACAAATAGACACATTAATTGGTTTGATAAATCAATAGTCTATATATGTTACAAGCAATCAACAATTACAGTCTTATCATTTTACTTACCATATCAGCCAGAGGGTTTGTCAATTGTGTTTCCACAATTCTATTTCGACGTTCAACCACTTCTTGAAAGCAAAACTTGAAGTTGAGCTTGATATTTTTTTCGGTGGCTGCATTATTGAATGTACCCCCCTACATTGCATAATATGGTGAATTTTTCATATTGGATGAAATTAAAAAAAAAAATTGTATGATGATATTAATAATATGATAAAATTATTCAGTACTTACAATTTGAGATTTTAATCTCATGTAACCACCTTGGCCAAGTTYGTTTTGCCTTTGTTTTTCCAGTCTTTCCTTGGTGGATTTTGACATGTTTGAGAGCCTACGAAAAGTTTCAAATATGTGTACTTAGATAGTGTCATTTTTTCTATAGATCAATTAAAGAAGGTTTGAAATATTCAATTCAAAATATCATTTACCTTCCGGGTCTAGGTGGTGTCTTYCCTTCATGTCWAAATACAATATCCTTTGTGGCATCATGTATATTCTTCCATTCCCTCTTGGGAATGGAAGCAAGATGATCATACTTAGGGTTTTTTTTCAATTGACTCCTATATTGACCTCTAACATATATGTACTTTCCTTAGAGGTGATATTGTTTTTTTCTAATGAATCACCAAACATTTCAACCAAATGGTTAATAAGTTTATCTTTCTACACCACCAGGTGCACCATGGTCTGGCGTGTATAGTGGGGTAATCTGGTAGTCCTCAAAATCTCTAGTCGTATGATCCACAAATGGAGAGGAAAATAGACTTGAAGGAATATGGCTCATGCCAAGACACTATGGGGTTTGTTCACCACTTCTTCCAGTAGCATCCCCATGACCATGATGTTGTGTTAGATCCAAATATTCATGTAGAAAGAAACTATTTTTCATTTAGCTCATATAAACGTACCAAACACAAATTCATAAATTAATATATGCCATACATAATCTATTTAAAAAATGACGCTTACCAAATTTTGATATATAGTATTCTCTAAAACTCTCATCCTTTCTCTAGTCTCCTTTGTAGGCTTACAAGTAGCCAATTGAAGGAGTTCTTTATTTTCCTTTCACAAGATCTTTCTAATTGTTTCCATTGGATTTAGGGAATCAAATATTTCATCACCTATATCATCATTCTCTAGTGTGATCATATGGATCAACAAATAAATAATTTAATTGAATTATTTTCAACAGAAGTCATATGAAAATCAGTGCTTAACCTACTGTTAGTTGGTTGGTTCCTTTTTACGATCACCCTCCTACATTTCAATTTTTGTCATGTGTCTAGGGTACAAGATACCATTTTTCAAGATACAATACAAGTATGGATTTCAAGCTACAATATGAATGGCCACTCAAATATATCATAAAGGGAGGTCGCATACAAGTTGAAAATTATCAACAAGTATACCTTATAGATTTCGAGAAAAAAGAAAGCATGTGAACCTCCAATTTCGAAATGAATATAATCAATAATAATATTTTCTCACTAAAAAAATTGTGATTGTTTGCAACATAGGAACTTCCTATTGGACTTTCATATGTTGAAATTTTGTAAGTAGTTGTTGAAACATAATCATCATATGTTTCATCATCTATATCTAAAAACATTTTGATGATGCATCATTTGTGATTGAATATCATTTTGTTGTTCATGCTGACAACCTTGTTGTTGATATTGATACCAAAATTCTTTGGCATGGAAGTTGGTCATGGAGAAATTATATTGTAAGAGACCTAAGACTATTTATTCCTCATGGGAAGAAGTTATAGAATAAAAAAAATCCTTTGAGAGTTGCAAAAAAGTTATATGTGTGTGTCTTTTTTTGGGGGGGGGGCACAAAGGATGGAGGAGCTCATAGATTTTTCATCTCACATCGTGGACTATTTTTTTGAGAGTTCACTTCTATGTATGCATGAATGTAAGTGTGGGAAAATACTGGAATATCTAATAGAATATTGTAAGTTAATTTTCCTCATATTTTCTTATGGTTCACAACCACAAATTTGTCTTTCCAAGAATAACGAAGTCCCGAGTTTAGGCTGGTGCAGGATCTCAATTTAAAAATTTCATTGAGGTTAATATATTTTCAAAACTTACAACTTCATATTTCTTGGTGTCCATTGGAGGATAAAATAACTTTTACAAGCTTTATTTTGAGAAATCTTAATCACGTATAGGTGTAAGGAAATACTTGATATTGTTGTATTTTAGTAGGTTTCAACACAAAATAATTTATCTAGGCTTGGGGAATTTAATGTGCATATCTATGAAGATTAATGTCACCTTCTTGTTAAATAGAGGTTTTCAAAGACAAATATATAGGAATCTGAGGCATTGTTTATTTATTGTTTTGCATGCATTGTTTCAATGCATTTCAGGTTGATGAGAAAGATTTCATTCCTATTGTAAAGACGTCTATAACAAGCACATGGATCATTGGAAACATTTGTGCTAGTGCATTCTATAATGATATGTAAATGTGGTTCTCATGACATGTAAATTTCAACTTGGCATATATTTGACACTTTCTTTACCACAGAATAAAAATGGTCTTTTTCTACCAAAACCAAGGTAATCCCAAGAGGTAGTAACCCTATCTATTAATAATTTCCAATTCATTTGGGAATGATCTAGTAAAATGTGTAGAAGTGGTGGTCCAACTTAGGGGAGAGGGTTAGCTATGGGATATCTAGGTAGATTGAATTTAAAATTGGTGTGTCTCATTTTCCATTTCCAATTTTACTTTATTGGAGACTAAGATGAATAACTTATGAGATGGTGGGATAGTTTATATTGATTCATATGGAAATGAAACCTAGTAGTGTCATCAATGATCATTGTAGAATACTTCCACCAACCATGATCCTTAGGGTACAAGGACATGTAGGATTGGAGTGCCTAAATTTGATATCTATCTCTTTAAATTTTTGTTTCCAGTTTCCACAATATGCTTAAAATGGAGAAGAAGAGTCATGATATTATAAGAGTTTTCACAAGCAATTGTTGATGTAGTAGTGCAGTGTATCTATGCACCATGGAACCAATCAATTCAAAACACTGCCATAAATTCCCAAAATTCTAGTAGTAGTGGAGTGTAGCTAGGCACCATGCAACCAAAATTGATGTAGTAGTGCACTATAGCCAGGCACCATGGAACAAAAATTCTGAAATTTATTGCAGTGTCTAGAATACGAACCAAGGCACCATGGAACCAAGCAATTATTGATTTGTGGTTTTAAAGGGTGAGAAACAAAACCATGGAACCAAGAAATTCATTACACTAGTGTGTCTTGGAAGACACACAACATTTATGTAAATGTGGAGGATGCATGTTTTTTCTTCATGCTCCAACCTTAGAAAACTTCAAATTTAGCTTTCTTTAATTAAAAATCGCCTTCTAATTTTAGTTTCCTTTTCCAAAATTATAGAATGTAGTTTATCTTAGAGTTTAGGTATGGTTATAGGCTCTAACTTAGAAACAGATTGATTTTATTATTTTTAGAAAAGAATTTTTTTTCTAGTGTTAGCACAATTTCTAATTTTGGACAAAAGTAGATGTTGGAATATTCATCCCCCCTGTTAGTATTGGGGAGATACCCTTTTCTATTGATGTCAAAGGGGGGGGAGAAACATCAAAATATATAGATGAGGAGTGATGGTCATAGGGGGGATTATGAGTGTTGGAGAATGATTTTTACATCAATTTCAAAGGGGGATATTGTTGGTAAGTTGGTTGGCATTGATGTCAACCCTTAGAGAAGCTCAAAATCCACATAGGTCTAGTCATGAAGCCCAACGTTGTTTAAGGAAAAATAGGATGAAGGACAATGCAAATGCATGTAAAACCCTCATATATGGATAGTCCTTGTCGTGCCATTTCCAATGATAGGTGGTACACCATGTGGTTCCTCATGGTTGAGGATATATTCCCTCTTGAAGTTGAAAGCTCCAAAGAATGGTTAAGAAGTCCTTGAAAGGTTACAAGAAGAAGTTACAAGTCATTGATTAAAGGGTAAAACAGTTGTAACAAGAAATAATGAGTTGACCCTAAAAGTTAAGAAGTCCCTAAATGGTTGCAACAAGAAGTTACAATTCATTAACTAAAAGGTAAAAAAGTTGTAACAAGAAATAATGAGTTGACCATAAAATCAAGAAAAAGGGTAAACAATCATTAATTAAAGGGTAAAATAGTTGTAACAAGAAATAATGAGTTGACCCTAAAATTAGGAAAAAGGGTAAATGTAACATCCCGCTCTGGCGCACTGACAAAACTTATTCTTTGAGGACACTTGCTCGTAAGTGAACTAGATTTTTATGATGATGAACCACTTAACCTTGATGATGATGCATCATGACTTATGACAGGATGTTTTACTATTGCTATATACAGGTGCTATTGACTCAGTTTCATTGAGTGTGCAGGGTTTCGGACCTTGAGGATGCAGAGGCGTCGGTGGAACTCCCTNAT
Organism: Picea mariana; assembly: GCA_032191745.1. NCBI lineage: Eukaryota > Viridiplantae > Streptophyta > Pinopsida > Pinales > Pinaceae > Picea > Picea mariana. Next base: position 96,703 of record JASDQU010244760.1, on the reverse strand, counting down.
TTGAGTTGTTTTCATTTACAGTGATATTGTGTGGTTTTGATGATATACTATTGATTTCATGATATGTTGTTGACATGATCTGACATGATGGTTGATGATGCAGGCTGACGATAGCTTGCCAACTAGAATCACATATGGAGTAAAGGGGCCACACACGAGTTCCAAAGAGATTGAGGGAGAGGTGTGTCAGCAGCCCTGACACAGCCTATTAGAACTCCCACCGTGGCTCGAACTGTAGGTTAACGATTACCTAGTTCGAGAGGACCCACGATGTCGTGAGGGCAGACTGCGACAGTCGCTCACGATTCGAACTGTAGGTTAATGATTACCTAGTTTGAGGGGTTCCACGATGCCGTGAGGGAAGACTGCGACAGTCGCTCACGTGATTCTAAGGGGCGCGCAATAAGGCGGGGGCCTTATTCCTTAGAAGCCCTTAGTCTCCCACAAGTTCACCGGACGGAGTTTTGACTCTAAGAGGGTTATAGATTCTACCAATCCGTCAAGCA
>JASDQU010244760.1:32510-96097 GCA_032191745.1 Picea mariana | reverse complement strand
AATTGCTATAAAAGAAAGGGAAAGGAAGGAAGAAGGGGGGAGAACGGGGAGCGTAATGATACGCTGTCGGACCATGGCTTGACGGATTGCTTGTGTGGAGTTGGGTATATCTCAGCTGTGATTGGAGTGGTAGCTCAGCCGTTGAGGCTTGTTGAGACGCTATTTTATCTCTGGTGCTTGTGTGTCCCCTTTGCGGCTCGGGGGGCTAAGGGGGAAGCAGAGAACCCCTAGCGTTTGGCTGGGAGGTACCGGTGAGTTTTCAGCGGTTGGCAAGTGGAAGTGGCAGGGAGAACGGACAAGCGACACAGCGCGAGGGTCATCTCCGAAGCGGGCGTGTGGCCAAGGTATGATTTTTATTTGGTAAGGTAAAAAGCGTTTTATATTCGGCAAATCATTGTTATTAGTGATAATATCATGAGATTGTTTGGCATTATATTTTGAAATCTCATTCCGCAATGATATGTAGATTTGTTTATATTTTGATCATGTGTCACCTTATTGAATTAGGTGATGTTGTTAATTTCTTATTTGTTAAAAAGAAAAGAAAAAGAAAAATTTTCCTATTGTACTTCGCTATTCATAGACGTAACGAATGGGTCGTTACAGTAAACTAGTTACAAGATAGCCCAAAAAGAATTCACTTGAAAAGTATAAATACACATCAAGAATCTCTCATTCATATGCACATGTACATTGAATATATATATATAGTGAACACTTGATCTATTGGAAAATTTGAGGTAGCGAGGATGAGGTAAAGAAAAGGGAATGATTGTTCTAGGTTGCAACAAGGTATGATGATGTAGCAAGGTTGCTACAGGATCTGAGGTATGTCTGCATATGTGATTTTGATTTTTATATATTGATGTTATGACACATGCTTGAGGCATGTCTTGGAGATTTGGGCATATGCTTTGAGGCACATATTGGATGTATGGTGATGTTATGGTACATGCTTGAGGCATGTCTTGGTGATTTTTGTATATGTATAAGGCACATCATTAATGTTATGATACTTTTTATTGGAACATATTATGGTACATGTTTTATGGCACGATTGAAACATATCATGAGTGATATGGTATGTGGTTGAGGTACATCTTGTGGTATTTGGCACATACTTTGGATATTTGATGTTGGACATACATTTCGATGTACGATCTATGTGAGTGGATCTGGTTGATGGTAATGATGTATCAGTGACATTGATAGTGATAGAGACAATGACTGTGATAGTGACAGAGAGAGTGACAGTGACATAAAATGGTTGTGACAGTGATAGAGGCAGTGACAGGTTGAGTCTACATTTATATTTCAGGGAGGATGGAAGGGGAAAAAGAAGGGGGTTGTAGCCTCCTTTTGATTGGATCCAGAGAATACATGGAGTTGGAGTTTTCTTCAAGTTGGATCCTATAAATCAGGGGGTCATAGCCTCCATTCGATTGGATTTAGAGACACAGGGAGTTGGAGCTTCCTTTAGGTTGGATCCTGTAAAATAAGGGGAGTTGGATTACTGAAAGGGGGGGGGGTGAATTGGTAATGAGAAATTTATAAAAATTAACCACATTTTATATCCATTTAACGTGTTCAAAAATTTTCATCAATTCATCATTAATATGTTATTTCATCATCTAACATTAACATCCATTAGTGCATAATAAAAAATAATAGACACATCCACATAATGCACAGTACACCAGTATCTTACATGGAAACTCAATGTGGGAAAAAACCACCAAATCATTTTTATTATATGTCTTTAATAATTACATTCAAGGAAGCAACAACTTCCAATTTTATGGCTCTAACCACAAGGAGGCTCCAACCCCCTTGTGTTCTCCAGGTCCAACCGGAAGGTGGTTGCAACCACCCAATTCTCTGGCTCCAACTAGAAGGAGGGTCAAACCCCATAATTCTTAGGCTCCAACCTGAAGGAATATCCAACTCCCTGGTTCTCCAGCTCAAACCGGAAGTTGGCTTCAACCACCTATCCTTTCCCCATCCTACCTCCCTGAAACATAAATTCCAAATATAGACAACCTGCCATTGTTTCTGAATAAACAATTATCATTGTCAGCCTATACCAACAACCTGTAACAAAATCTACCAAAAAACCTTTAACAACAACTTGTACAAACAACTTGTGTCAATAACATGTCCCAATAATCTGATCAACCAATCATGTACATCAATAACTAGCACAACATGTACCATCAGAAGTGAATCAACCATGCACATCACACCACCTCATAACCATCACCAAGATCAATATGTGCTTCTAATAATATACCAATATGTTTTATTCCACACCAAACATAAGTTATGTGCCAAAAATACTACTATCAAGTGCCTTTAACTACACACCAAGAAGGTACCAATCATGTATTAAAAACACATCAACTATGACTCATAAAGATGTACCAGCATCATCAAATATACACGTCATGTATGTTCCAACTCATAAACTACATGCCTCAACCATGTACCTCAACCATATAACAAATACATACACCAAGATATCCAACAAAATTCATCTAGCAATACATCACACTATCCATAAACCAAATATCAGAAACCCTTACATCAAACCATGTGCCAAAACCTCATTTTTATGCAACCTCAAGCATGTACCATGTCATGAAAAAATGTAAGCATAAAAACATGCATATAAACACACATGTAACTCTGTAAAATATCTGGTGAATGTGATCACAAACCTACAATCCTTCCTCAAATTCAACAACAAGAGAATATAATTTTCATCAAACTTTACCTAAGTCCCACATGGCTAGTTTTTGCATTAGTCAACAACCCTAAATTGAAAAAATCATAAATATATACATAAAATGAATAAAGGTCTAAAAATGATACACAATATTATTCAGTGTCTTATCTTCAATTCCTCCAGGTTTCACTACTTGTAACCTCCCAAAAAAAGAGTTATAGAAAAAATGGAAAGCCTTGTTGAATTCCAGATTATTCTAGAGAGCGAACTTGTACAACATGCCACGTGCTTAATATTTGATACTTATCCTAAAAATTACACACAACAAACTAAGGAATGTACTCTTTCTATTACAAATTATCTCATATAATTTTTATTTTCTATGAAGAAGTTATGACCATTTTACCAGGAACACATGTTTAAAATTAGTTTTAGGACTAGCCAAAAACCCTATCTTCCATAGAGTGTATCTCCCAAAATACAACGACCTAGAAGATGGAATTTCTACAAAAGTTAATTTGATATGGTTTCTCAAAATAATCCAAGTTTTTCTATCTGAATAATTCTAGAAAAAACTTTATTATGAAAATGGTGAGATGACCTATAAATAACATACCTTACAACACATCATTAAAAGACTTCATCCTCCCTTGGATTTTTGGCCTTATTTACTTCACCTTCCCTCTAAAATTCATATTAGATATCCTTGGTTACCTCAATCACTTATATATATTCAATATGTTCAATAGGTGCTAATAGGAGACCATTTCTCTCTTATTTATACTCTCCAACTAGCTTTATCTATGGGTTACCTTCTAAACAACTTAACCCAACTTCCTTCTTTTAGGTCTAACCCACTTCTAACCACTTTGTCCACTTACAACCACTTTATCCAGAAATAGTAAACTCGTCACTTATAGTTGCAGCTAATTTATTTTTAATTATTTTCTTTTTGCAACAACTTGACTCATGATTAATTAATTTCTTGTTCAACCTTTTTGACTATTCAACCTTCTTGTTGCAACTACTTTACCCATAATTAATTTATTTCATGTTCAACCAATTTGAATATTCAACCTTCTCATTACAACTACTTTACCCATAAGTAATTTCTTGTTGCAACCACTTTGACTAGAAAACATTTTGATGACTTTCTAGGAGTTTCTACAATAATTGACTTCTTGTTGACCTTATAGGGTATTCTAGAATATTCTTGAGGGTCCTCCAACTTCACAAGGACATATTTTGCTAAACTTGAATAACCACGTGACATACCATATATTATCGAAAATGGCACGATGTGTACCATACATCTAGAATAGTATTACTTGCATATTCACTCGTATTCATGCCTTTATACCTCAAACAAACTTGGTTCCCTTACCCAAACTTTTGGAGCTACCAAAATGTGTCACTGGACATAATGAAGGGTTGACATCAATCTATAAGGGTTGAAATAAATCTACAATATCACTCTCCAAGGGTTGCATCAATGAAAACCAACTATCCAAATTAATTGTCGATCAATCTAAACCAATTGTCTGACAATCTCCCCCTTTGGCATTGATAGAAACACTTAGTCATGACAACACTCATGCTCATACTCATAAATATTTCTATCTCCCCCCCTTTGACATCAATGGAAAAGGGTATCTCTCCTTAGGGCTTCTCCCCCTTACTGAAATCTCCTTGGGGTTGCTCCCCCTATCTTCATGCCTCTGATTACTCTCTCTCTCCCTTTGACAAAGGATTAACCCCCTTGTTGATTTGACATTGTACCTGTTCTAACAAATCCTGGCTAAAAGAATAGCTCCCCCTGTGGGTGTGTCTCCCTGTCTATATTCTACTAATATTCCTTCCTAAATCTCTCACTCTCTCTAATGACTTCTCTGCAAATTTATGTGTATATAAATATAGGTATTCATGTACCTTCTTCCTTTTGGAGTTATTGTACATTGGTGTTTCCTTTTGTAATCAACTGACATATATTAAAATCATTCAAGAATAAGAATTCAAATATTCATGTATCATTATCATCCATTATGGTAATATTCCTTTATCTTTGAACCACTCTCTGAACCAATCTATGAATCCAGTCTTTCTTTAACTCATGCTCTCATCCACTGTCATATATTATCATTCAAGAATAAGAATTCAAATATTCATGTATCATTATCATCCATTATGGTAATATTCCTTTATCTTTGAACCACTCTCTGAACCAATCTATGAATCCAATCTTTCTTTAACTCATGCTCTCATCCACTGTCATATATTTGTCCAAACCTGCTAATCCATATCTATCCATACTTTCCAAGACTCTTCTACTCAATTGTCCTTTTGGAATATTCTTCTTTAGGGGCTTGCATTCTTCTTTATTTATAGAACCTTTGATGACTTTTTCATAACTCTTAGGCTTCTCTTCACTTTTTATTTCTTATGACCCGTGACATTTCTCTTCAACTATCTTTATTGATGATGTGGATGCATCTTTAATGTTTTTGTTGAGCTTGACAACTTTTACTCGTAAAATAAAAACTTCTTCTTCAAGATTCTCACAACGCTCTTCTTTCTTTTTCATCTGGATTTTTCATTACTTTTTGTGTTATTCTTGCTTCTTCAAGTTGGATGTTCAAGGTGACTATTTCTTCTTCAATTTCTCTTTCTCATTTACTATATACTACTTCATTTGTATTTTGTCTCATCACTTTCGATTTTCAAATACGAACATTCAAATTCAAGATGTTCTCCTTTTTCACATTTAAGGCATAAAAACATACTTCTGTTGATTTCATACTTTTCTTCTTCTGAATTTGTCTGACATGATGAGCATCTTTCGTCTTGTTTTGTACCTACATATTCTTTGGAATTCTATGACTCTGTGATTGGTGAAGAATAGATATTATGTAACTTATCCCAAAGTTCTTTCATTTATGAACATTTACCTAGTTTGTCCTTTACTAAATCATATAGTCCTTCCAAAATGAAATCCAATGCAATTTTTTTATTTCATTTCAGTTCCTTCTTGGTTGCAGTCTTTTCCATTTTCGAACTATCATATCCTGTAACAACTGATTTCCAAATATTATATTCATGTGCATGTAAAAATACTTTTTTCCTTCTACTCCATATATCATACTCTATACCACTCTAACCATCAAACGTTGGTACTCCATTCTCACTATATTCCATGATCTTCTTCTAGTGGTTATATTGTTTCCTTAAGGAACCCGCTCTGATACCAATTGTTGGATTACTGAGAGGGGGGGTGAATAAGCAATGAGAAATTTATACACTTTTAACCACAATTTATATTCATTTAACATATTCAACAATGTTCATCAGTTCATCATTAATATTTTATTTCATCATATAACATTAAAATCCATTAGTTCATAATAAACAATAATAGACACATCCACACAATGCACAGTACACCAATATTTTACATGGAAACCCAATGCGAGAGAAACCACATAATGATTTTCTTATATGTCTTTAAGAATTACATTCAAGGAAGCACCAACTTCCAATTCTCTGGATCCAACTAGAAGGAGGCTCTAATCCCCTATTTTTTCTGACTGCAACTAGAAGGTGGCTACAACCACCCAATTCTCTGGCTCCAATCCCCTAATTCTCAGGCTCCAACCTAAAGGAAGCTCCAACTCCCTGGTTCTCCATATCCAACTAGAAGTTTGCTTCAACCATCTAACCTTGCCCCGTCCTACCACACTGAAATATAAATGCCAAATATAGAAAACCTATCACTATCACTGAATCAACTGTTGTCACTGTCAACATGTAAACAATTGTATCAAACAACCTATAACAATTTGTACCAAATAACATGTTACAACATGTACCAACAACCTATTCTAATAACCTATCATAATAATCTCATCAACTAATCATGTACATCAACAACTATAACAACATGTACCATCACAAGTGCATCAACCATGCACATCACAAAACCTCATAACCATCACCAAGATAAATATGTGCTTCTAATAATATACCAAGACGTTTTATGCCACAAAAACCATAAACTATGTGCCAACAATACTACTAGAAAGTGCCTCTAACAATGCACCAAACATGTACCAATCACATATTAACAACACATTAACTATGACTCATCAATATGTACCAACATCATCGAATATACACCTCATGTATGTGTCAACTCATAAACTACATGCCTCAACCATGTACCCAACATGTAACTCAACCATATTAAAAACACATACACCAAGATATCCAACAAAAGGCCTCTATCAATACATCACACTAGCCATAAACCAAATACCATAAACCCTTACATCAAACCATGTGCCAAAACCTCATTGTTATGTAGCCTCAAGCATGCACCATGTCATGACCAAATGTGACCAACAAAACATGAATATAAACATACATGTAACTCTATAACATACCTAGTGTATGTGATAAAAAACTTGCAAACCTTCCTCAACTTCAACAACAAGAGAGTAGTATTTTCATCAAACTTTACCTAAGTCTCACATGACTAGTTTTTGGATTAGCCAACAACCCTAAATTGAAACAAGAATAAATATTTACTTGAAATGAATAAAGATCTAAAAATTATACAAAATATTCTTTAGTGTCTTCTCTGCAATTCCTCCAAGTTTCACTACTGGGAACCTCCCAAAAACGGAGTTACAACAAAAATCGTAAAACTTGTTGAATTCTACATTATTCTAGAGAGCAAACTTGTACGGAATTCCACGTGATCAATATTTGATATGTTATTTTGAAAATTACACAAAAAGGAAACACAATGTGATTTTTCTATTATAATTGGTCTCACATAATTTGGATTTTATATGAAGAATTAATGACCATTTTACCTGGAACACGTGTTTAAAACTAATTTCAGGACTAGCCAAAAACCCTATCTTCCAAAGAGTGTATCTTGCAAAATATAATAACCCAAAAGTTTAAATTTCTACCAAAAGTACCTTGATATGATTTCTAAATATACTCCAGGTTTCTCTATCTAAATCATTCTATAAAAGCATTTATTGTGAATATGGTGAAATGACCTGTAAATAACATACCTTAGAAAAGATCATTAAAAGACTTCATCCTCCCTTGAATTTTTGGCTTTATTTACTTCATCTTTCCTCTAAAATTCTCTTCGGATCTCCTTGGTTACCTCAGTCACTTATAGATATTCAATATGCTCAATAGGTGATAATAGAAGACTCTTTCTCTCTTATTTATACTCTCCAAGTAGCTTCCTCTAGGGGTTACCTTCTAACCAACTTAACCCAACTTCCTTCTTTTAGGGATAACCCACTTCTAACCACTTTGTCCACTTACAACCACTTTATCCAAAAATAGTAAACTCACCACTTCTAGTTGCAACTAATTTATTTTTAATTATTTTCTTTTTTCAACAACTTAACTCATGATTAATTAATTTTTTGTTCAACCACACTACTACATATGGGCAGATTATTCCACGAAATTTTTCCACGTTTCCATTATATTCATGTTTTTTTAAACAAGGCAGGATTTTCGTCGATATTGCCATGAAAGTTTGTCAATATAGACACGAATAGGTATTTTAACATGGTCAGGATTTTCGTCGCTATTGCCATGAAAGTTTGTCGCTATTTCCATGAAAAAATTGCCTATCTCATTGGTCAGTGTTAACGGTTAGTTCACTAGTTTATCTATATATACCTGACTTTAAGAGACTTTGTGACACAATTGCTATAGTTGCGACACTATTAGTGGATTTTGTTTGATCTGTTTATTTTTTCCGTCACCCACCAATTGAACAAATCCAATTCTCGATCTACATAGCTCGGATTTTGAACTTGCAAGGTTAGTATGTTTTTTTTATTGATGTACTCATTTAACTTGTAAATTTTTGTTCAAATGTCGAAATTTCATGTAGCTTGTTTTTTCCTTGATAATATATTATATGTGTAGTACCATATTTCATGTCTTTGGTTTTTGGATCTAGTTAGTATATTCTATGGAAAAAGGTATGTGGATTCCATAATATTCTATGTTTATGGAATCCACATACCCTTTTCCCTTCGATTGTATCTAGAATGTCTCTCTCTTTTCATTGATAAATATATGGAAGTGCTCTTGAAACTCAACCCTGATCGGTGAAATGATAGTAATTGATTGTCATTTTCTTCTCTCTTTTATTTTTAAGAACTAACAAAAAAACACCAACAAATCTTGATTGAAGCTTTGATACCACTTGTTACATCCCTAGTACCCAAATGGGATCACACTTGCATAAATTGAAAATAATATAACGGTGACAATAATGGTTGGGATACTTGCACACATAATGGTTGGCTAGCACTTACTAATTCAATTAATTGAAGGAAGAAATCTCCATGAATAAAATCTTGAAGTTGATTGTTATATTGATAAATGATAAGTTATGGTATATATAAGATAGGGAGGAAACTCATGTTTATAACAATAAGATACATAAACACTAATCCTAAACTTATGTTAGGTATATATGTCATTATAAAGATATGAAATATGACCTTATTATAAAGATATGACCTTATTATAAAGATGTTATCTATGTCGTGATTAGGCACATAACAATTAATTTTAACTAACCACCTTCAACCATTGTGGATTATGGTTAGACACCTTTAACTTTATTGGCTTATGACCAAGAACCTTTAAGAAATTAACTTATGAATATATACCATACCCTTCCTATATAAATAAAGTCTATTTGTTTCAACCTTCTCAACAAAATCCACATACCCTTTTCTTATATGTGATGTTGTTTCTCTCATTTTTTTATAATCACATGCAATTCTAGATGTAGTGATTAACTTTAGTTTGTATTTGATGTAACTTGTTTATACACTATTAATAAGGAGTATCTAAAATATAACAAAATCATGATGAAATCAATAATAACATGATGAAATCTACTAGTCAGACAATGAAAAATGAGAACATACCAAAGTGTCTTAGAAAATAAAACTATGACCACTATAAGTAGCATAAAATTGTGACCATTGTATGTAGATGCAAATCAACACGTCATAATGTAAACCAACCCAACCCAATTGTGGATGACAAGTGGTTGGAATTCTTTTTGTAGTGGTGAATTTCAAAGATTGGCATTTTGTCTACAAAACAATTTAGAGGCTAGTGTATGGTGTCGAGTGATTCAAGTTTGAGAAATTTTGACCACTTTCGTTAAATGGTGTATAATTATTTTCCATGGTGATTCAATACACACTAATATAAAGTACAAATTGAAGCATATCGATCTTAATAGTTAATCAATAATAATAAAAACAAATGCATGTCAAAATGTCTTAGAAGAAATAATTGTGAGGATTGTAGGTCACTATAAATAAACATATCATAATCGAAAGGAGTAGCTAAAATATAAAAATTTGACAACTTACTGTTTGGTATGGTGTAGGTAAGACAATTACTTGTCAGGACAAGGATTTGTCACTATGAACGAAAATGACAAGAAGCTTGCTCGGTTAAGATCGACATTAGAGGTGAGGGGCGATGAAAAATGTTATTTCCCTTGCTATGATTGCAGAGGCTTGCAAAAAAAAATAATTTTGATAACAACAACTGAAAGACATTGTAGGGAGAAGGGGCACCCCAAAGGGGGTTATGAATATTGTCCCTTGGTAAGAGGATTCAATATTTAATGTATTCTCTATAATAATCATCATGTCATGAATTTTAGTAATATTTCTCATCGGGATTTTTATATTTTCTATACATACTAACTTTTATATGTTGTTTTTAAATATATAGACGATGCCCCCAAAATGTCGACCTCCAGAGAGTTATTTTCCAAGTACTAGCAGAAATACTCCTTTACAAGGTGATGAAATTCGAGATCAGAATATTGAAGTTGTTGATCAAGTTATTAATTATGATATGGATGGATATAGCGTTAGTTATTCAAATCAGGAAGATGAGATACATAAATTGATCTAAGATAGATTTTCTCCAATGGATGAGGACAACCGGGATGATAGTCATGATGTTGGTCCTCTACTCGAGAAGTCACGTCAACCTCTTTATGAAGGCTCAACAACAAATGTTTTATCTGCTATATTAATGTTGGTGAAATTGAAGGTTTTGAATGGTTTATCAAACACATGCCTCAAACAAATACTAAGGTATTTAATTTGTTAATTATTTATTCCTGCATGTTCACAAATACTTAAAATGTTCAATTTTTTCCTATATTGCTATTGCTTTCTAATTTGTAAATTAGCATATTGGATGTGATATTGATTATTAATATTGTTTACATTGACTTATTGTTTTGAATTTTGTAGATTGTTAGGTGAATTTCTATTACCGACGTCAAATATTTTTCCACGCACATATCGAGAAATATCTGTGATTATGAAAGAAATTGGAATGTACTATTAGGCAATTGATGCATGTCCTAATGATAATATCATATACTATGGAAAATATGCATTAGAAAATGAATTCACACAATGTCAAATAAGTAGATATCGAACTGATAAAGCGTCAAAGAAGGTGCCTCGCAAAGTTCTTCGTTATATTATGATAATTCCACGTTTCCATCAGTTGTTTAGGTGCCAAAGTATAGCACAATTTATGGATTTCCATGCAAAGAAGATAAGTCGATATGATATTCTTTGAATGCCCGCAGATGGTTCTACATTTAAGTAAATCAAAGAAAAGTGGCCAATTTTTAAAGAATAACCTTGTAATGCTAGACTTCTGTTGGCAACTGATCGTGTCAATCCAGTTGGAGGGCTTCGTTCTATGTACTCAGTGTGGCCTATTTTTGTTATAAACAATAACCTTCCTCCTTAGATGTAGATCAAGAGAGAGAACACAATGTTGACATTGATTGTTCTAGGTATTTAATTATCTTTTATTTGCTTTAAAGTATGACAAAATATTTCATTTCTTTGTTTCATGCATGGAAATTATTTATTTTATATATAACGACATCTAGATAAGTATAATTAATCATGCAGTATGTTGAACCAATTAGGTAGGTACCAGGTTAAATATATGAACATATATATTGAGCCTCTTATCGGTGAATTGTTGAAGTTATGGGTCGGCATCACTATGTATGACATCTCTAGACCAATAGGGAGAAAATGATTTCAGTTCCATGGAATACTATCATGGACAATTCATGATGCTCCTGGGTTGACACATTTTTTTGGTATATTGTTACTTTATTTTGTGATTTAATATTATATATATTTATTGAAAATATCATGCATTATTTTAAATTGTGACTCTAATTTGATGCTACATTAATTCATATATCTTGTAGGTATTCAAACAAAGGGTAAATTTGCATGCCCAGTTTTTGGTCTGAGGATAAAATATCTTCGTTCAAGGAGTTTAGGAAAGGAAGTGTTTGATGATTATAATTACTTTCTTCCTAAGAACCATAGTCATCGAACTACAAACAAAAAAAAAATTCAATGGTAAAGAAGAAAATGGAAAAAAACCACGAAGAATGACACCTCGCCTATGGAAGTTGGAATATATTAGAAATCGTCAAGGTATGCAAATTATTTATGTATAACATATTATATAAATCTTTGGTCAATTTCATTAGTATTAATTTCATTTTGTCCCATTAATTAGTGTTGATTTCAATTTGTTGATGTTTCATGAATGTCGTTAAGGCACAAATGGGCTTCCACAAGGAATGAAAAGTTACCCGATGCAATTCAATATATTTCCATACTACGAGCACCTACAAATAGTTAATTTGTTTGATACAATGTGTATCCAGAAGAACATAACAGAATTGTTATGGCGAATATTAGATGGAAGGACTGGCAAAGAGAGAATAGGAAAGATTTGTTGTGACATCCAAGAAGTTAATCACACATTGCAAAGTGTTATTATTAATTCTAATGGAGATGGTCATGAACATAATACTATTCTTCCTTGGTTATTGATGAAGCAACAAAGAAATATTGTAAATGAGGTCATTCGAAAAGTTAGGTTTCTGACAGAGTTTTCGTCGAGCATAAAAAATATATTAACAAAAAAAGGTGATTTTGGTGGGGTTAAAACACATGACTACCATAGATTCATTAAGGTAATTAGTAGGTTATAATATAATTTCTTATTGGTACGCATTTTTTGGAAACAAATAATAATTTTTTTTTTTGTTACAGTATGTTCTACCTTTATCTCTCCCAGACGACTTTGACCACAACATAAAACAAATTATTTATGTACTTGGAAAATACATGAGGTAAGTATTGTATTATAAGGAAAATGTACTTCTTATGTGATTTGTAGTGGAACTTATTGACATATTATGTTTTATCTGCAAATTTATGTATGCCTTGATATTATTTTACTGCAACGACATTTGTCGGTGGATATCCTCATAACAAATCCATAAAGAAGATATAAGGTATTGGAAGAGATAAATTCCCCAATTGATGTGTCAAATGTAGCAACATATACATCCAGCATTTTTCGATGCACAAGAATAGTACCACATACACCAACTTGAGGAGACTGAATTATGTGGACCAGTACACACAAGGTCGATGTGGATGGTGGAGAGGAAGTTGAAGTCACTGAAGGATTGTGTTAGACAAAGAACACGTATGGAGGGTTCTATGGTTGAGGGATATATGGTATATCAATGCATGGTGTATATTAGTCAATATCTACCTAAATTAGTGGAAAATATGAATGTGCTTAACATTTGGCATCTCGAATCCATCAACAAATTTGAAGGGGAGGTCTTATTGGGGAAATGTAACATGAGGACTATGAAAGGAAATTATTATATGTTAACGTAGATTTAACATATTACACATTTATGGAATTATTCCTTTATTAAGAATAGTAAATTAATGATATTAAATTGTTATTTTATCATATAGTTTCTTGAGAGCGGGATGCTTTACATTTATACATTGCAAACAACCTTGATTGGATGGAGCATTGGATAGAATATACTGAAGAATACTTCGATAGGTTATCATGGGAAGGGTTGAGTAAGATGATTAAAACAATGCATCATCATCAAGATCAATTTCTTGATCTTACATCAAGGTAAGTTGATTTAGCCTTTGGTTTAAAAGATAAACAGGCAAGTAAAATTTTTTACCCACATTTTCCCAGTTATTTCCCCTTTTTTGAATGTATTTGGTTTGTTTAATTTTTGAAATATATATTTACTAAGACCTGTATGAGGTTTATTAATTGGAAATGTATTTTTTACTTGTTGTCCATGTTGCAGTTGAAACATCACAAGGCTATGTGGTGTAATGGTCGTAAATTTTGTATCAAAATGTTGGATGATAAGATGAGAACCTCAGATTGTGGGATAATTGTAGTGTTTAAGGTCACCAACATTTCCTCTAGAAGTGAAAGAAATCTGGAAGAAACCGAGAATAGGTACTATGGGCATTTGGAGGATATAATTGAGTGTGATTTTAATTCCTTTAAAATAGTTTTGTTTGAGGCTAAATGATACAGGCTACATATGCATGAACATGATCCTGAAAGAACTTTTATTGAGCATGATAATGGATTTACCATGGTTAATACAAGGGAATTTGAACCAGGTATAGAGCCTTATGTTCTTCCAAGTCATTGTGAGAAAGTATTTTACTCAGAGGTACCTGGTAAAGCAGGTTGGTCATACGTTGTTAGATATGATCCAAGAGGAAGACCAATAAAGTATAATCATGTAGCCAAGGATGAAGATAATAACAAGGAAGAAGATCATGATTATGCATATTAGGAGTAGGTTTCTCATGTAGTCAATGTGTCAGACAAAGAAGTTGAAGAAGTTGATCATCCAAATGTAGGAGATGACGATCTCATTGACGATATCAATAACTATATTAGAGAAAATGATATTGATGATGATGTTGATATGAATGAGCCTTTCACCAATATTGATTCTAAACCAGATCCTGATATAGATGTTGAGATGGATGAAGAAGAAGATGATTGATATTTAATTGTTGAAAATAATAGGTATGTGTTTATATCTTTTATATGATCTTTATATGTTTTTATTTTGTATAATATAGTATATGATACATGTTATTTAAAATTTAAAATTAGGTAATATGGGGAAATTCAGAGTGATATGAGGGTGGGGGGGGCATAATTAGAGCTTCCACCTTCACATGGTTTCCTCTGTTTAGTAGAGAATGAACTATTCTCAAAACAAAGAGGAGCTCGACGTGACTGCGCCTAATCATACCAACAATGTAGGTATGTCCATCATCAATTCATCATGTAAACCATAAACCCTAATTTAGTGGAGTCGTCGATTTTTTCCCAGTGAATGGATGATTTGCTGTTGAAATACAATAGGACAACACATGTACCTTCTGAATTTTCTTCATTTAGTTGATGTGGGCCTAGTCATTCCTAGCCTTGAACTGAAAGTTACCCCTAGTATTAATCATCACCCTTCATGACAGTTGTCACCCAACGATCATTATATCACAAGGTTGGAGGAATATGGGCATTGGGATCATGAGGCTTTATAACCCTACAATAACAAGAGACATTAATTGAACTTTGACTATATTGAAAGGTGTGTGCAATTGTAAATACTAACAACCCAAAACTAAAAGGGATCAATACACAGACTGTCAATGAGAGGTGATAAGGCCATGGTGTGTAGGAAGAGGCCTAACACCTTCAAAATTATCATTCTCCAAATATCTTATACAAATTTTACAAGGAAATTGTACTAGGACTAGACATGGGCAACAATGACCTGTGAATGGAGCCAACGTTGAAATTTTTTCAAATTTTTCCTGTATGCATTTAAATTTGACATGGAAAAACTATTCACATGCCTTAACGATATGGGAGGATTTCTAGACTCAAATGTGACTCACACACCAACTTTTTCCCATCATCAATTCATCATGTAAACCATAAACCCTAATTTAGTGGAGTAAAGTCATCGATTTGTCAGGTTTTAGTGTTCCTAGTGAATGAATGCATTGTTGTTGATATGGAATGGGAAAACACATGTACCTTCTTAATTTTCTTCCTTCAGTTGATGTGGGCCTCGTCATTCCTAGCCTTGAATTGAAAGTTTCCCCTTAGTATTAGTCATCACCCTTCATGACACTTGTCATCTAATGATCATTATATCATAAGTTTGGAGGCATATGGGAATTGGGATCATGAGGCTTTATAACCCTATAATAACAAGAGACATTAATTGAACTTTAACTAGATTGAAAGGTGCATGCAATTAAAAATACTAACAAACGAAAACTAAAAGAGATCAATACACAGGTTGTCAATGAGAGGTGATATGGCTATGGTGTGTAGGAAGAGGCCCAACACCTTCAAAATTATCATTCTCAAAATATCTTATAAAATTTTACAAGGAAATTGCACTAGGACTAGACACGGGCAACAGTGACCTGTGAATGGGGCCAACGTTGAAATTTTTTCAAACTATTTCTATATGGATTGAAATTTGAAATGGATAGACTATTCACATGTGTTAACGATATGGGAGGGTTTATGGACTCAAATTTGACTCACACACACACTTTTTTCCATCATCAATTAATCATGTAAACCATAAACCCTAATTTAGTGGAGTCATCGATTTGTCGGGTTTTAGTGTTCCCAGTGAATGGATGCATTGTTGTTGACATGGAATGGGACAACACATGTACAAATTCTTAATTTTGTTCCTTCACTTGATGTGGGCCTGGTCATTCCTAGCCTTGAATTGAAATTTTCCCCTAGTCTTAGTCATCACCCTTCATGAAACTTGTCACCCAATGATCATTAGATCACAAGGTTGGAGGCATATGGGAATTGTAATCATGAGGCTTTATAACCCTACAATAATAAGAGACATTAATTGAACTTTGAGTAGATTGAAAGGTGCATGCAATTGAAAATACTAACAACCCAAAACTAAAAGGGATCAATACACATACTGAAAATGAGAGGTGATATGGCTGTGGTTAGTAGGAAGAGGCCTAGCACCTTCAAAATTATTATTCTCCAAATATCTTATACAAATTTTAMAAGTAAATTGTAATAGGACTAGACACGGGAAACAATGAACTGTGAATGGGGCCAGCGTTGAAATTTTTCAAATTGTTTCTGTATGCATTGAAATTTGACATGGATAGACTATTGAAATTTAGTGTTCCCAGTGAATGGATGCATTGTTGTTGACATGGAATGGGACAACACATGTACAAATTCTTAATTTTGTTCCTTCACTTGATGTGGGCCTGGTCATTCCTAGCCTTGAATTGAAATTTTCCCCTAGTCTTAGTCATCACCCTTCATGACACTTGTCACCCAATGATCATTAGATCACAAGGTTGGAGGCATATGGGAATTGTAATCATGAGGATTTATAACCCTACAATAATAAGAGACGTTAATTGAACTTTGAGTAGATTGAAAGGTGCATGCAATTGACAATACTAACAACCCAAAACTAAAAGGGATCAATACACAAACTGAAAATGAGAGGTGATATGGCTGTGGTTAGTAGGAAGAGGCCTAGCACCTTCAAAATTATTATTCTCCAAATATCTTATACAAATTTTACAAGGAAATTGTACTAGGACTAGACACGGGAAACAATGAACTGTGAATGGGGCCAGCGTTGAAATTTTTCAAATTGTTTCTGTATGCATTGAAATTTGACATGGATAGACTATTCACATGCCTTAACGATATGGGAGGGATTATGAACTCAAATTTGACTCACACACCCACTTTATTCCATCATCAATTCATCATGTAAACCATAAACCCTACTTTAGTGGAGTCATCGATTATGTTGGGTTTTAGTGTTCCAAGTGAATGGATGCATTGTTGTTGACATGGAATGGGACAACACAAGTAGCTTCTAAATTTTCTTCCTTCACTTGATGTGGGCCTGGTCACTCCTAGCCTTGAATTGAAAGTTGCCCCTAGTATTAGTCATCACCCTTCATGACACTTGTCACCCAACGATCATTAGGTCACAAGGTTGGAGGCATATGGGCATTGGGATCATGAGGCTTTATAACCCTACAGTAGCAAGAGACATTAATTGAAGTTTGACTATATTGAAAGGTGTGTGCAATTGAAAATAATAACAACCCAAAACTAAAAGAGATCAATACACATACTATCAATGAGAGGTGATATAGCCGTGGTGTGTAGGAAGAGGCCTAGCACCTTCAAAATTATCCTTCTCCAAATATGTTATACAAATTTTACAAGGAAATTGTACTAGGACTAGACACGGGCATCAATGACTTGTGAATGGGGCCAACGTTGAATTTTTTCCAAACTATTTTTGTATGCATTGAAATTTGAAATGGATATCCTATTCGCATGCCTTAACGACATTGGAGGGTTTCTGGACTCAAATTTGACTTACACACAAACTTTATTCCATCATCAATTCGTCATGTAAACCATAAACCCTAATTTAGTGGAGTCATCGATTTGTCAGGATTTAGTGTTCCCAGTGAATGGATGCATTGTTGTTGACATGGAATGGAACAACACATGTACAAATTCTTAATTTCCTTCCTTCACTTGATGTGGGCCTGGTCATTCCTAGCCTTGAATTGAAAGTTTCCCCTAGTCTTAGTCACCACCCTTCAATTTGAAGTTACCCCTAATCTAATTAACTACCACACAATCAAGAAAATAACAATTAAGTGAATAACAATTACCCTATTGTAGTGACATGCAAAAGTAAAAGAGGGGAAAAAGAGAAATTATACATGCACTTACCATCTTAAAGGTGCCATGTTGTTGAAGATAAAATCGTGTTGATGATCATTTGCAATGTTGTTTTTGGGAAATACTCATTAGAATCATCTTCATCATTAGTAGAAGGATGATTAGGATGATTTCATTGATAAAAATAATATTGACATTATGAGTGATGTGGTGCATAATGTGCATTCAATTTTTTTTACATAACAATTACAATAAGATAAGCATATAATGGAAACTAATGTTAAAATATATGGAAGAAGTTTTTAACATGGAAACATTATTTGTGATTTATTTTTTTTGCCAAAACACATTATTTTTCTTCACTACTACTATCATCACACTTTCCATCAACATATTCCCCATTATAATTATATTCATTGTTTCCTTCAATTTTATCTTTATCATTATGCCAATCACCATTAATGAATCCTTAATGGATCCAATGTTGAAACATAGAGTAGTAGAATGATATTATCTTTAATGAAGATTTGATATAGATGCAATGCATCACCTCCTTTCACCATTATCTGCACAAAATGGTATTTCATTAAACATTATATCATTCAACACTAAATAGACCTTATAAAAAAACAAAAAACCCTTTCTCACCCATCTTACTTATGAAAGAAACAAATATTTGATGGATTATTTAGTGAACTCAAACCTCTCTTAATAGATCCCTATATTTTTTAATGACATTTGTGAAGATTTACAAGGCAACATGAACCCAAGGGTTACCAAAAAATGGCAAGAATGTTTGCAAGTAATCTGAGTCAATGATTTATGTACCATGCCTTTATTAAGCGTGAAATGAAAATCTATGTGCATTTCTCATTATTCCAAAAACAAACTTTTTGAGAGTAAAGTTTAACATGTTTTTTTTCCATTGAATTTCTTATTAATTTTCCAATATATAATCCCATGTCAATGATTTATGGTTAACAATATTGTTAAATGCATGCTTTCAAAATCTTTCCATTCAACTCTTGATTCATGTTTAGAATAAAATCTATTCCATTAGTTAATTTTTTTATTAATTTCACAATCTATAAAACTTTCTTTCTCTATTAAACTCTAGCATTTCAAGCATTGACATACAAGTGCACCAATTCAAAACCATTATTATCTCCATCACCTTTCATCAATAGTATGAAAAAAAAATGGGTAAAGCAATCTATATTTAGTAAACAATGTCAAAGGAATGAGGAAACATGGATAATGTTTTTGAAAATACAAACCTTCTCTGTTATTGGATTATTTTATTCAAATAGCATACAAATCTACACATTCACGATCTAAAATATTTCTTCCCCTTATCAATCAAGCTTTAATATCAATCAATCCTCATGAAATGTAGAGTAGTAGGGTCTGATTGTGTTGACCATTGTTTCACATGACCATAGTTGGGATCCCGCCCATTGCTGCACGCGACCATTACTGCACACAACCATAGTTAGGAGTCATAGTGTGTTAGGAGGAGCCCGCCCAATGCTTTCATCGATTTTGAGATCATTGTGCATGCGACCAAGGGGAGCACGCAACCAACGAGATCACTATGCAGGGAGGGGTCACACAGAGGGAACATTGTGTAGGGAACATGAAGGGAACACTGTGAAGGGAGGAGAGGGAACATGGAGGGCACTGAGTCTAGGGCACACTGAGGAGATACACTACAAGGGCACATGGAGGGCACTGAGTCAAGGGCACATGGAGGGCACACGGAGGGCACAAGGAATGGTGAGTACCTTTATTCCCTTATAAGGTTGTGTGTTTGGAGTAGGCTAGAAAGGTATGCAAGAATGAGATTCAAACACATGCCCTAAACCTTTTTTTTTATTTTCACAACTACCTATTGAGTGTTATTCAAACATAGACAATCAACTCAAAGCTTTTGGAACCCAAATTTATTCATGAAGTTGAGAAGCAAGGACTCAACTTGTGGCCACATAGTATTTTAATACACTTTGACAACACAAATCATGAACGACCAAGCAAAGAAGGGTAAATGAAGAGAGTGAGCGAAATTTATACAATGGCAGCTTTGAATGATCAACACTTCTTTCAAGAGGTTAGGTCATTAAATATATAATGAAATCAGGTCAGGGGCATCAAGGACTAGATAAATTCTTCAATGGAGATTCCAAATATAAATTTCAGATCTAAGAGGCCATGGCCATTGCAATATACAATATGAACTCCAATATGTGCAAAGACACAAAATGGGTATGAGGCCTAAGATGATATATTTATGGATAACACTATGCATGACACTATGGAAATTAGATACTAAATAATTCTTCCACGGATCTTCAACCATCATACTACAAACAAATGAAGCCATAGTACATAACACACAGTAAAACTTAGAAACTTAAAATAGGTATGGATTTTGGAATATTGGGAATGAAACATTCATGAATAATGCATTGTGCACGAGGCTGGAGGCCTTTTTTTTCCTAAGGGGAATTAAACCATTGAGTTACAAGATCAAAAAAAATGACATAAATGAACTACTCATCACAAAGACACAATCCAACTAGGCTTGTCAAAATGGTAAGGAGGGAAATTCATGGGAGAAAAGATATTGAAGCTCAAAACTCTATAAACACAACAACCCTGTCACTAGAAAACCATAATTCCTAACAATGTTGTCAAAGAAATACGAGGATTAACTTTATTAATGATAAGAACTTTTGCATGTTGGAATCCATGAACAATTGACAACACCTTTGAGCATGGGGGCCAATCATAGCTCCTTAAATCCTCACCATGAGCTCACACAATCAAATAACTTAATTGTTCGAGTAGTTAGCACCACAACATCAAATGAACAAAGAGTAATTTGCCTAAAACATGTTTTCTCCAAGTCACAAAATGGTGAACTAGAGAGTAAAGTCAACATGTGAAACCTTGGGTGAGAAAAAATTGATGATTCTCAGCCAGAACCCTGATCATCCAATTAGTTCATTACAATGGTGATCAATCCTCATACTACCAATCAATATCAAGGAAATCAACAACCATACAAAATTTTGCAATCCTAATACCTGCCAAATCACTCTATCATCCAATGTCCAAAGTAATAACCATAGTCAATGCAATATATGTTTTCCATCATCGTTGTTGAGGTAAAACACTTAGATTGCAATGTTAGGTTGGGGTTTCATATCATATAGTTTAGGCTTCAAATAGAAAAAAATAATGCACTACAACACTTATTCCTCCAGGCAACTATCACCATGAAATAACATGGAAAGCACTCCAGTACAACCATGGAAACAAAATTGTAACAAATCCATGCCTTCAACCAACCCCAACACTAAAAATCAAGTATGGGCCTTTGGGATTCTTTTAACACATCAAAACCAGTGTTGCAAGCCAAGATAACATTCTAAACCATGTTTGAAACAACGAATTGCAATTGCCTTTTAACCAACCAAGGACACTCGAAACCAGGGATGATTTTAAGGATGGAAATTTGTTTTAAAATGTAGAAACCTTAGCGAATCTTACTAATCCTTCATATGAAAACCATGAATGTTTGGCGATATTTTTGTAAAACTATTCAAATTTCTAAGGATTTTATATAATTCGTATAAAATTTTGGCGATTTTTAAGGTAAAATGATTTTATCTTATAGAATTTGGGCGAACCATTTTTAGAATAGAGAATATTTTTTTAGGAAAAACCATAGAAAATTAGCCCATGAGCGAAATTTAGCCCCTAAAATCATCCCCGCTTGAAACCACTATGTATAATATAATCAAATGTCAAAGTGAGTAGAAATGCATCTGCAATGTTGTTGCCACATTTCATCTAGAACATGAATTCATCTTAATGATAAACATAAATAATGTCCAAACCCAAATCTGGGAATATTGTATCCTTGAAATCACTAAATCATGCATATACAATGTCAGATACTGATAAATCCTTTTGTGATGCAGTCTCAATCCAAACATTATATTAGAGTAACCAAGTAACCTCCCATCAACCACCACATGTATTGCAATTGTATCATCATTACTAAGTGTTGTTAGTGCAAAAAAGTATCTTATATGATGTCGGATTCAAGCACCTTTTATTAAGTGATGAACTTCCTAGGTAGTGAGTAACCTGATTTAGCAAGGAGGTAGTTTGATTTTAAGTTATCTCAAATATGGTTAAGGTTGTGCTTGGATAAATAGAGTAGCAGAAATTATTTTATGTAGCAATACTTTGTGAATGTACTAGTTGGTCATTTTTATGATCAATCTCACTCCCTACTCAAAGTACCACGAATGGTGTTTTGTTATGTAAATAAGTCTTACTCCATAGGCCGTAGAATCCCTTGAGAGGCACCATTAAATAAACCCCACAAAACATATTCATCCAAATTTAGAGGAAGAACAACCCTATCTTTCTTTTGCTTGGGGCTAAAAAAGAATGAATTGTATGCACTCTCAATCTTGTAAAAGAATTGAAGAGTGTAGACCATGTATTTAAAACTATAGCCATTTTATGCCACCCACATGGCCCATAGCACATATTTAAAACTATGTAATTCATTTGATTGTGTGGTTAACCTTCTACACTATATTCTACATGGACCACTTAGTGTGGTTCTCCTACAATGGATGGAAGGAATCCTTTTAACCCAATTGAACTATGTATGCACCTTCACATTTGTTGGCTTCCCATACCAATGTGTCCTCCCTCTCCCTTATGTACACTTAGGTTCTAGTGAACTTACTTCTATATATTTTTTATTCCATCCCATTGTCTCCTCTCAGGTTCAATGCCTTCACAGTCTTCCATATAGAAGACCACAACTCTTTTCTTTATAGTTTGTACAACTTCATCAAAACCATTACACCCTATGCATACATTGGATTAAACAACAACTCAATCATCTTGTAATGTCTATCACAACCAACCCAAGCCCCTTCACCAACTCAAACCTTTCCTCCATTCCCCACCAGCCACTAAAGGTGCTTTCCAAATATGTGAAATTCCAGGATCATGGATTTCCAAACTATCGATCCACACTTGAACTCTTTGATGGGTCTCAAATCTAGTTCTCCACTGAGCATCGGGGGATACATGTTGATAAAAAAATACTAAAAATTTCGTATGCAACTATATGCAAATATGCAACTATATGCAACTATGCAACTATATGAAACTATATGCAACTTTATGAAAAAATGCAACTTATGCAACTATATGCAACTTTATGCAACTATATTGAAACTATATGCAACTATGCAACTAGATGAAATTGTATGCAACTATATTGAAACTATATGCAACTATGCAACTAGATGCAACTGTATGCAAATATGCAACTTATCCAAATATGAAACTATGCAACTATATGAAACTTTATGAAACAATGCAACTTATGCAACTTATGCAACTATATTGCAACTGTATGAAACTATATGGAACTATTCAACTATGCAACATGCAACTTATGCAACTTTGTGGAACTTACGCAACTTTATGCAACATTCAACTTTATGCAACAATGCAACTTATGCAACTATATGCAACTTATACAACTATGTAACTATATGGAAATATGAAACTATATGCAACTATATGCAACTATGCAACTATATGCAACTATGTGCAACTTTATGAAAAAGTGCAACTTATGCAACTGATGCAACTATATGCAACTTTATGCAACTATATTGCAACTATATGCAACTTATGAAACTATATGCAACTATGCAACTATATGCAACTATATGCAAATATGCAACTTATCCAACTATATGAAACTATGCAACTGTATTCAACTATATGCGACAATGCAACTTATGCAACTATATGGAACTATATTGCAACTATATGCAACTATATTGCAACAATTGTGTATGCAACTATATGCAACTATATTGCAACAATTGTGTATGCAACTATATGCAACTATATTGCAACAATTGCGTATGCAACTATATGCAACTATATTGCAACAATTGCATATGCAACTATATGCAACTAGGCAACTATATGCAACAATGCAACTTATCATGTTTTTTACTGACTATATGCAACTTTATGTAACTATATGCAAATTATGCAACTTATGAAACTATATGCAACTATGCAGCTATATGCAACTATATGAAAATATGCAACTTATCCAACTATATGCAACTATGCAACTATATGCAATTGTATGCAACTTTATGCAACAATGCAACTTGTGTAACTATATGCAACTATATTGCAACAATTTCATATGCAACTATATGAAACTATATTGCAACAATTTAGTATGCAACTATATGCAAATATGCAACTCTATGCAACTATGAAACTATATTCAACAATGCAACTTATCATGTTTTTTAGTGACAATATGCAACTATATGCAACTTTATGAAACAATGAAACTTATGCAACTATATGAAACTTATGCAACTATATGCAACTTTATGCAACTTTATGCAACAATGCAACTATATGCAACTATATTTCAACTATATGCAACTATATCCAACTGTGATGGTACCACAAACGTATATTGGCACGATAACTTATCTTCTTGTTTTAATGAGTGTAGGTACCACCAAATAGGTATCTGTTGGATCTATATTCCTTGAGTGATGATCAAGATATACTAAGAGAGGTTGAAAGTGAGACGTGTTGTACTAGATCTACTGGTTCTAGATCAACTAGATCTGAAAAGGTAAGGAAAAGATTTCATATATGCATGCAATTTTTTATTGCCAATGGAGGGTCATGTAATTATGATGCTGAGAGCATAGGTTACATTGATTTTCCCTTGAGGTATACAAATCTAGTGCAACAATGGGAACCTAAGGAGCTACCTAAAGTGGACACAAATTTCTTCATCAGTGGGAGGATGTATTGCATTGCTCCTTCGTCCTTACATGGATTGGGCATATTTTCCATGGATGGCATAAAGGTCAGCTATGGAACTCTAACTGAATTGATGGAGTATGTTAGACCATTATACAAATACAATCATTGGTTGATGTTGGTGATGCAGTAGCATCATAATAAATCCAACAAAGCAAGTGCAAAGGTGAAAATAGCTGGAAATGCACCAGCGCAAATTTTGTGGATGTTTTGAATTTGAAAGATAAAGCATTAATGTAAAATCTGGGGGGATGTATTTGCATTTATGTTTTTGGGAGATTGTAATACAAATATTGAGCATTTATCTCATTTGTTGGATAAGGAGGTATTTGTTGTAATAAATGTTTAGTAGATATCTTTTAATTATGATAAGATAGCTTAGAGAAGAGAGAGGGAAAAACTCAAGAAGACTCTCTCGTTTGTAATTTTTTTCATTATTATAACCTGTTGTAGAAGATTAAGAGAGTAGAGAGGAATAGAGAATTATAAGTTGTATGAAGAATAGTTTTTTCTATTACACATGTACATAAGAACTGGACTAATATGAGAATGCTTTGATCCAAATTTCATGGTGTGTCATGGTTGTTGTATTTATCTTTTGAATGGTATGTTACAATCCGCTTCTATTCTCTGTTATTGCATTTGTTTCAATGCGATGTGTATTCTTGATATTTAATGGTGAATTTATAAAGTCTGAGAGAGCAGAAGTATAAGTTTCAATTGTTTCTCTTCCTGAGAAATTCTACAAGGAGTGCAGTGAGAGTCCGCAAGGAGTGCATTGGCAGGATTCTGAGTTTTATCTCAGAAATCTCATGAGAGATAGCGTTAGCTTATAATAGGAGAAGTGAAAGTGTGGCACAGAGCCATGCAAGGAGTGCACAGGCTGAGGAGAGTGTTAGATTTATTTAACCCAACAGAGTGGTTGAAGAACCTCTATTCCAACGAGTGAAAAGAGTAGGAATCATTGGATAACCAGAGGTTTTTGTGAAGACGTGCAAGGTGTGCACGTAGGATTCTTTAGAATCCAGAAGTTTTCAAGAGGAAGAAGATTAGGAAGGATATCATTTTTTGAAGCTCGAAAGGGAGGATGAAAGTTGCAGTCACCTAGGGAAATCGATTTCAAAGAATCGATGTCGAATTACTTGGTCAAGGCTCATAGTGTCTAAAATGGATGGCCAAAATCTTCAAGGGTGAAGTGTCGATCTTCCACAAGTCGTTGGATCAAACGTATATACGAGGCGGATAAATTCTGAGGTCCACTCAATGCTTGAAATATAAAGAGGGATAGGAGTTGTCGATATAAATAATATCGGAACCATCAGATCATTTCAAGAGATTGGGTTTCACGAGTTGGGAGGACAAGGTTCAGCCTTAGTTTCCAAAACCCCGAAACGTGAATCGTTGATTCAAAGGAAGAAATCTTGACCGTCAGATCTTGGGGTATGGATAGCCATTGATCTAGGTCAGGATAATCTCAAGGATTCAAAAATCAGGGAAATAGAGGTGAAGACTTCCCCAAAATTGCGAAAGGTGAATTGTGACTTAATCTTGGTCGTTGATTTACAAAGGACCTGGACGATAGATCTGGGGCATCGAATCTTCAGGAGTCAGATTTTTGGAAGGAGAATGGAAGTTGTTCGTTGATTCTATGAATCACAAAACCTCAAAAACATTGGGAGACAGAAGCTAGTTTGCAGAGGGAGGTTAAATCGAATGCATATAATAGTGGGATAGTGCTCAATAGGCCCTTTTCAGGGTTTGGGGTTTCAGAGGTTGGGGTGTTGGAGTTGTATCCCACCAACATTCCCGAAATCATGAAGTGCAGGCAGTGTTGAGTAGGCACATGGACATGGCATCCTAGTTATGTAGGAAGAGAGCTCACGTCATGTGCTAGTTTGCACAGGTGGGGTTTTGTAGAAGGACCTGTGGTTTTGGTTGATTGAAGGTTCTAATAGTGGACTGGAAGATCCATTTCGACTCAGTGATATAAAAGATCCTTAAATCGGGAGGTCAGCAGGCCCGGTTGAGTTTGGGGTCTGCATCAAGTGGTTTCATAGCCTACAATATTTGTTTTTGTAGGTGAGAGAAGACAGAATGAAAGTTGTGATTTGAATTCTACATGGAAAAGACTTAAACCATGTCACCTAGAAGACATCAAGATAGACCAATACCCAATCCAACTGTGGAAAGGGAAATGAGATAACTCCATGCTCAATTATATGCTATGGAGACAATATAAAGATGGACAGTTGATGTTGGAGATTTTAGTGAGGATAAAAGTGAAAATGAGGCTGGAGCTAGAGAATAAGAAGTTGTAGTCGAAGATGTTGCAGAAGGACGTCTATTCAGAGTTGCTGCAAGAATAGGTTCCAGAGAAAAAATGGACATCCCAATGTATGAAGGAAACTTAGACATTGAAGAGATGTTAGATTGGTTTAGAGCTCTAGATAAGTACCTCAACTATGAGGATGTCAAGGAATATAAGAAAGTTAAGCACTTTGTCACTAGGCTGAAAGGACATGAAACACTATGGTGGAATGAACTGCAGGCTCACAGGTGTTGCAAAGGTAAACAAAAAATCAAAAGCTAGGACAGGATGGTCACCAAGATGAAGGCCAAGTTTATAACCAGAGACTACCAAATTAATCAGTTTCAAAGAATGCAAAATTTGAGATAGAAGGGGATGACAGTGAAGGAATACACTGAAGAGTTCTACAAGATAAGCATTAGATAAGGTCATCGAGAGAGTGATAATGAAAAGCTCACCAGATATATGAATGGTATGAGATATTAAATTCAAGATGAGACGAGAATGATAACAATCAAGAATGTGGAAGATGCTTATCATATTGCTCTGAAGGTTGAAGAGAAATTAGCCCAAAAGAAAGGACAAAGAGGCAGAGGAAGAAGTTAGAGCAAAGCCAAAGAAATTGCCCAGAATAGAGTATAGAAAACCAAGGAGGAAGGAAAGAAACCTCATACTCACCCAGAAAGAGGAGGAAGTTCAGAAGGAAGACAATATTTTGACAGAAATACTTTTCCACGAGCAAGAGGAAGAGGAAGAGGCCAAGGAGGTGAAGTAAAGTGTTTTGTCTGTGGAAAAATTGGACACAAATACTTTGAATTTCCAGATAGAAAAAGATATGGAGGTGAAGCTCACATTTCAAAAGCAAAAGGGAGAAATGTTGAGGCAGGAGATGTAGAAGGCGGAAGGTCATTAATGATGAGGAAAATTCTCTTAAAGCCAGAGAAAGAGATAGAAAATCCAGTCCAAAGGAACAGTTTATTTAGGACTTCTTGCAAGACCAACGACATGGTATGCAAGGTGATAGTTGATAGTGTAAGCATAGATAATCTAGTGTCCACAGAGATGGTGGAGAAGATGGAATTGAAAATAGTTGCACACCCGAGCCCATATAAAGTTTCGTGGTTGAAAAAAGGACACCATGTAACTGTCACTAAACAATGTTTAGTTGAGTTTAAGATAGGTGGATATAAGGATCAAATTTTATGTGATGTTCTTCTCATGGATGTCTATAATCTTTTGTTGGGGAGACCTTGGAAGTATGACGGAAATGTTATTCATGATGGGAGAAATAATACTTACACCTTGGAGAAGAATGGTAGAACACATATGTTGTTGCCAATTAAAGACAAGGAGGTAAAAGCATAGGCGAGCAATACTATACTTATCATGAGTGGGAAGGAACTTATTAGTGAGGTCATAAAAGATGAATAAATACAGTTCGTTGTGGTTTAAAAACCTGGAGTCATCTTGACTAGTACTTTGATGGATGACCTACCTAAGGGAATTCAGGAACTGTTGGAGAATTTCACTGATATAGTGGTGGATAAATTACCTTGTTCATTTCCACCCATTAGGAGCATAAGTCATCACATTGACCTTATACCTGGAGTGAGTTTACCAAAAAAAGAAGCATATAGATTGACACCGTAGAATAATGAAGAGGTCAAGAGACAAGTCCAAGATTTGATGGACAAAGGGTTGATTAGGGAAAGACTAAGTCCATGTGTTGTACCAACAGTGTTAAGTCCAAAGAAAGATGGTGGATTGAGGATGTGTACAGACTCGAGGGATATAAAAAAAATCACCATCAGGTATAGATTTCCTTTACCTAGGATGGATGACTTGATGGATTGCTTGAAGGGGAACACCTGAAGCATTTAACTGTAGTAATGAGGAGGTTACAACAAGAGAAATTGTTGATAAATCTAAAAAATTCATCTTTCATGAAGACATAACTCATTTACTTAGGTTTTGTGATCTCTGCTAATGCGTTAAATATGGACCCGAAAAAGGTAAGAGCAATCAAGGATTGGAATAGCCAAGGAGTATCTTTGACATTAGAAGCTTCCATGGATTAGCCAGTTTTTACAGGAAGTTCATCATAAATTTCAACGGGATATGTGCACCAATGACGGACATAATCAAGAAAAGACACAAATATTTTCTTTAGACAGAATAAGTAGAGAAAAGTTTCAAGTTGCTGAAAGATAAGATAATTGAACAACCAGTTCTGGTTCTGCCAGACTTCAGCAAAACATTTCAAGTGAGATGTGACACAAGTGGATTTGTGATTGGAGCGGTCTTGAGTCAGGACAATAGACCAGTTGCATACTTCAGTGAAAAGCTGAATGAGACCAAGATGACATATTCCATGTATGATAAATATTTTTATGCAGTGATAAAGGCGTTGAAGAAGTGGAGACACTACTTGGTCCCGAAAGAGTTTTTGTTGTAAAGTGATAATCATGCCCTATAGTTTATAACCAAATAGGAGAAATTGAACCAGAAACATACAAAATGGGTTTGAATTTATGCAAAAAATTACTTTTTCTATAAAGCACATTTTTGGAACTGCTAACAAGGTTGTTGATGCATTGAGAAGGAAATGTTTGATTCTACAGGAGTTTAAAGTGAAAACCTTAGGTTTTGACAATCTTAAGGAGAAGTACAAAGATGATGCATATTTAAAGGATGCTTATGAAGCATGTGAGAATCCATTTCTCAGAGACTTAAGTCAATGGACTGAATACTTGATTCAGGATGGACTATTATTCATAGGAAATTAGTTGTGCATACCAAAATGCTCTATGAGAGAAAACCTCTTGAAGGAAAAAGATAGTGGGGGATAGGATCGACACTTTGGCCATGATAAGACCTTTGCACAACTGAATGGCTCATATTATTGGCCAGGAATGAGAACGAATGTCAAGAAATTTGTGAACAGGTGCAAGATTTGCCAGCATGCAAAGGGGAAAAGACAAAATACAGGTTTGTATCAACTGTTGCCAATACCAGAGAGGCTGTGGGATGTGATAAACATAGATTTTGTGTTGGGACTGCCGAGAACACAAAGGGGTTGTGATTCCATATTTTTGGTAGTCGATAGATTTTCTAAAATGACACATTTCATACCATGTCAGAAAACCAGTGATGCAATGCACATTGCAAATCTATTTTTCAAAGAAGTTGTTAGACTTCATGGCTTACCCAAGAGTATTGTCTTTGATTGAGATACCAAATTTGTTGGTCATTTCTAGAGGACCCTATGGAATAAGTTGGGGAAAAATTTATCTTTTAGCTCAGCGTATCATCCTCATACAGATGGATAGACTGAGGTAGTAAATAGGATTTTGGGGGACTTATTAAGGAGTTTTGTAGTTGAACACCACAGGCAGTGGGATCGGGTTCTACCACAGGCGAAATTTTCATATAACGACTCACCCAATGGGAGTACAAGACAAATCCCATTTCAGATAGTGTACGGATTGCAGCCAAGAGGAGTCTCTGAGTTGAAATAATTAGAGTAGAATGAATTCTACAGTGTTAGCGCGAAATATTTTGCAGCAGGAATGCAGGAGATCCATAGTAAAATTAGAGAGTGTTTGTAGAACTCTAGCGAGGAATATAAGAACAGAGAGGATCAACATAGAAGAGAGATTCAATTTGAAGTAGGTGATTTGGTTCTGGCACATCTCAGAAAAGAAATATTCCCAAGGGGAACCTATAATAAGATGAAGATGAAGAAAATTGGGCCATGTAAAATATTGAGAAAGTTTGAGGAAAATGGTTATGAGATAGAACTATCAAATGATGTGGGCATCTCACCCATATTCAACATAGAAGATTTATATCCTTACAGAGAATATGGAACAGGGATTTTAGAGGATCAGAAGGAAGTTCAATGGGTCAAACATATCCTATAGCTAAAAAATCACGGATGGAAAAGATCGTTGATCAGAGAGTTGGTAAAAAGACCCAGAGAAAAACATATTTTGAGTACTTGGTGAAATGGAAGGGACAACCAATTGAAGATGCCAGTTGGGAAAGTGAACAAGACATCCAAAAACATGGACATACGGTTTAGGAGCTCATGAACCAGAGTTCATGAATTTTTCAGTAGAGGGAGTATGATGCAGGAGCATCGTAATAAATCCAACAAAGCAAGCTCAAAGATGAAAACCGCTGGAAATGCACCAATGCACATTTTGAGGATGTCTTGAATTTGAAATATAAATCATTAATGTAAAATATGGGGGGATGTATTTGCATTTACATTTTTGGGAGATTGTAATACAGATGTTGAGAATTTCTCTCATCTATCGGATAAGGAGGCATTTATTGTAATAATTGTTTAGTAGATAAATTTTAATTTTGATAGGATAACTTAGAGAAGAGAGAGGGAAAAACTCAAGAAGTCTCTCTCATTTGTAATTTCTTTCATTATTGTAACTTGTTGTAGAAGATTAAGAGAGTAGAGAGGAATAGATAATTAGAAGTTGTATGAAGAATAGTTGTTGCTATTGAACCATGTACATAATCATTGTATTAATATGAAAATGATTTGATCCAAATTTCATGGTGTGTCATGGTTAATGTATTTATATTTTGAATGGTATGTTACAGTCTGCTTCTATTCTCTGTTATTGCATTTGTTTCAATCTTATGTGTATGCATGTGATTTAATGGTGAATGTATGAATTCTGAGAGAGGAGAAGTATAAGTTTCAATTGTTTCTCTTCCTGATAAATTCTACAAGGAGTGCAGTGAGAGTCCGCAAGGAGTGCGTTGACAGGATTCTGAGTTTTATCTCAGAAAGCTCAAGAGAGATAGCGTTAACTTATACCAGAAGAAGTGTGAGTGTGGCACAGAGTTGTCCAAGGAGTGTGCAGGATAAGGAGAGTGTTATATTTCTTTAACCCAACAGAGTGGTTGAAGAACCTTTGTTGCAAGGAGTGCACAGAGTAGGAATCATTGGATAACTAGAGGTTATTGCAAAGACGTGCAAGGTGTGCGCATAGGATTCTTTACAATCCATAAGTTTTGAGGAGGAACAAGATCAGGAAGGATAGAATTGTTAGAAGCTCCAAAGGGAAGACAAAAGTTGTGGTCGCCTAGGGAAATCAAGTTCAGAGAATCGATGCCAAGTTACTTGGTCGAGGCTCACTGAGACTAAAATGGATGACTGAAATATTCGAGGGTGAAGTGTTGATTTTCCGCAAGTCGTTGGATAAAATGGATATGTGAGGTGGATAAAGGATGAGGTCCACTCATCACTTTAAATATCAAGAGGGATAGGAGTCATCGATCTAAATCAGATCAGAACCGTCGGATCATTTCGAGAGATCGGGTTTCATGAGTTGGGAGGACAAGGTTCAACCTTGGTTTCCAAAAATGTGAAACGCAAATCATCAATTCACAGGAAGAAATATGGACCGTCAAATATTCGGTTATGGAGAGCTATTGATCTAGGTCAGGATAATCTCGGGGATTAACAAATCAGGGAAATAGAGGTGAAGAATTCCCCAAAATTGTGAAAGGTGAATCGTGACTTAATCTTGGTCGTTGATTTACGAAGGACCTGGACTGTAGATCTATGGCATTGATTCTTTGGGAGTCTAAGATTTGGAAGGAGAATGGAAGTTGTTCACTAATTATATGACTCACGAAACCTCAAAACAATTGGGAGCTGGAGCGCAGTTCATAGAGGGAGGTCACATTGAATGCATAGAACAACGGGTTAGCGCTCGATAAGCCCTTTTCGAGGTTTGGGATTTCATAGGTTGGGTTTTTGGAGTTGTATCCTGCCAACATTCCTGAAATCAAAAATTGTGGGTGGTGTTCAGTAGGCACACGGATGTGGTGCCATTGTCACATAAGAAGAGAGATCGCATCCTATGTTATTTTTCACAGGCAGGGTTTTGCAGAAGGACCTGTGGTTTTGGTCGATTGAAGGTTCTAGTAGTGGACCGGAAGATCCATTTTGGCTGAGTGATATAAGATATCCTTAGACCAGGAGTTTAGCAGGCCTGGTTGAGGTTGGGGTCTGCGTCAGTTGGTCCGCTATACGCAAAGTATGCAGAGATATAGAGTTGTTGTAAATTATATACAACTAGTAGATAGCAATCAAAATAAAAGGGAAACTATGTATATTTATGGAAGGCAAAAAGCTACCGGAAACATTGTGGGATTTATAAATAGTACACGACCAATGGCAACAACTAAGAAACCAAATTTTATATTTGAGGGACGCGAAGGAAATCATATATTTGTATGTGTAACAAAAACAATAGTTTCAGGTGAAGAGTTGTTGATCGATTACAACTTAAATCGAATAGATCGAGTGGGTGCGGCTATGGGGGTAAATATATTACATACCATTCAACTCAACCTTTGATCAATCATTGTTACAATTTATCGCTGCAATATTTCAATTTTTTACTTCATATATTTCATTTTTCATTATTTATTTTATGATATTACTACAATATTTGAGTTTTTTAATGTTACAATTACTTTCATAACTCTTGTTGATTAATTTATTGTGTCAACATCTATCTAGGGTGACCGTGAGATATCACATGCTACATATGTTTAGGGTGACCATGGAAAGGCACCCACTGTGCCTCAGTAGGTAAATATTAAATACAGTAACATGTTATGACTACAACAACTAAATTTCTGAAATTTCATTATTTTTTTTCTGATATTATTGCAATATTTCATTTTTTTAATGTTACAGGTGAATTTCATAACTTTTGTTGATTGATTTATTTTGTCAACTTCTGTCTAGGGTGACCGTGGCAGAAAATCACCAGCCACATCTGTCTAGGGTGACCGTGGAAAGGCACCCATTGTGCCTCAGCAGGTAAATGTTAAATACAGTAACAAATTATGACTACAACAACTAAATTTCTGAAATTTCATTATTTTTTTTTTGATATTACTACAATATTTCATTTTTTTAATGTTACAGGTGAATTTCATAACTTTTTTTGATTGATTTATTGTGTCAACATCTGTCCAGGGTGATCGTGGTAGAAAATCACCCAGTACATCTGTCCAGGGTGACTGTGGTAGAAAATCACCTCTACATCTATCCAGGGTGACCATGGAAAGGCACCCACTGTGCCTCACCAGGTCAATGTTAAATAAAGTAGCAAATTATGACTACAAAAACTAAATTTATGAAATTTCATTATTTTTTTCTGATATTACTCCAATATTTCATTTTTTAAATGTTACAGGTGAATTTCGTAACTTTTGTTGATTGATTTATTATGTCAACTTCTGTCCAAGGTGACCGTGTCTGAAAATCACCCACTACATCTATCTAGGGTGACCGTGGAAAGGCACCCATTGTGCCTCAAAAGGTAAATGTTAAATAGAGTAATAACTTATGACTACAATAACTAAATTTCTCAAATGTTAAAGTTCATCTCATTAATTGTATTCATCAATGTATTGTGGCATGGTCAATGTGGGAAGGATCCCACTGAGGATATTGATGAGGAATAAATATTGTATTCCATTGACCCAATGACAACTATAATGAAGGCCTTGAAGAAGTCTAACATAGAATATCTAGGTTTTCTTATAAAAAGACCCCTGGCACAGGAGGACAAGGCAAGAATTGTAGAGCTACAAAATACAATAACTAATTTTGGGATAAGTGGCATCTTCACATATTTTTATCATCTATGACAATTTCATATCTATTTTTTTGTTTTATATTTTCTATATGATCTGATAAATTAAATTTTTCCATTTGTAGGATTTTTTAAACCCCATGCACCGAGAACCTATCGATCCTACAACTTCTATAGGTAGCAGTGATGGTCCAATGAAAAAAAAATGTCGAAATAGAAAAATGCAAGTGAGGATTTTCGAGCCTCCTGAGGTTCCCCTCGAATCCATTGATGAACACAATGACTTTGACCCGCATGAAATGCCAGAGCATAATGAGCCGGAGCCTGGGACTCCACATGAATCTAGAGAGAAATGTACTATAGATGGAGAGGAAACTATTCTGCATGGAGCAGAAAAAATTAAAAGTACTAGATCACTAGATGTCACCTTTCTTGTGGATGACACATGTGTTCTGATCAATATTTAGAATATTGCAAGTAATTGTTAATTAATTGATTCATTTTTTTCATGAAATTGAAATGGACATTTGTTAAGATTATTATAAATTAATGGATAACATGTTTCTACAGGAAACAATGTTTTATATAGAATATTAAATGACAAAGAATTGGATTTGTTTGGCCCCACCATTCTCACATGGTGGAATGGCCAATATAGAAAAAAGAAAGAAGATTTAATAGACGACATGGTAAAATTGTCCGACAACACTTTCAACAAGAAAGTGGTTACAAAGTTAGCTGGCAAGAATTTAAAATATATCAGGGCCCAGTATAGGGAGAAATTGCAATTATACCTCAAGAATGAGCACCCTCCCATGGTTCCATAGAAAGAGTGAAAGGCCCTGATAGAGGATGCAAAGGAGAACTTGTTTAAAAAACAAGGAAGAAATCCACGAGCTGGTCAAGAAAGGTGCAACACATGTCATATTATTAGTGAAATATGATCATTTATGTTTTTCTTTCCTGTTTTAAGTAACAATTCCGATATCAATTTCTTTTAAAAAATTATATATGTAGGCTTCCAGACACCTCCAAAGCAACCACGTCCAGAGTGGAAAAACACTAGCAGCATAAACTAGGTCAGCATGGCTATGGAAAACTAAAAGCCTGAATTGTAAGATTTAAATGATTAACTGTGGTTAATATTTATTTAACAATAGTGAACAAATATATTCTTTTGTTATTGGTATTTTTAATGATGTTATGCATTGCAGTTAAATATGTTGACACTGATGTTACCGAGGAGGACCTAAAGCTTGGTTACAAGCACAATTTTAAAAGTGTTATTGAATATAGAAAATGCTTGGGCCATACTCCTATCTCCCCAACCACGTAGGTAAATAAAATGAATAAGGAAACCACAGTAGCATGCTTGTAAAGTCTATTCATATTTTATTATATCACCCTTAATTAAGTATTTATGTTTGTTTTCAAGCAACAATGCTACTGCAACAGTGAATCTAGCAGTATTCAACAGACACCATGTAATACAAGGGTGCACATGTCCAATGATTGTGGTTAGCAGAGTACCCATTCCGGTATGTATGCTTCAAAATTAGAAATATTTATTGTGATTGTAGATATTTATTTCCTGACTTATACTT
The DNA here is from genome assembly GCA_032191745.1 of Picea mariana. NCBI lineage: Eukaryota > Viridiplantae > Streptophyta > Pinopsida > Pinales > Pinaceae > Picea > Picea mariana. The sequence goes on along the minus strand of JASDQU010244760.1, from coordinate 59,158 downwards.
ATATATTATCTTCTCAAAATTGAAGAGCATGTAGATCGGGAGGGTGAACTGCGAGAGGAACCAACTGGACAATAAATTAACACACCAAATGTCACAACTACACAGATAGGTAAAGAGAAATATGTAATGTTAATCAAAATAATGAATTAGTTATTTCAATTATATTTCAACATATCGATATGATCATTTTCATTGTTGCAGTTCACGACCCTGCATAGATGCCTCGATGCCCTTCTTAGTGATGTACCAAAAGTATGGTACATGAGCGCATGGAAACACAAACAATAGAAGGACATGGTACACGAAATACAATGTCCTTGGATGATTATGATACCCTAATTGTCAATTTTATGAATGTAAAAAAACATAAATAAAAGAAAAATTAGATGTATAAATTCATGACTTGTATTTGGATGTTTATCGATGTTTATATGTTCATATGCTTCAATTTGTATATGTTCACATGCTTTTATGACTATCCTAGTTATGCATGAATGTCTAAATGTTTTCTATATAACGAAAATCATTTGTTGGGTATGGGGAATTGAGAGAGATGTGAGCGAGGGGAGGGGACATGTGATCTTCCACCTTCATGTGGTTGGCCATGTTTAGTAGAGAATAACTTATTCTCGAAAAAAAGAGAAGCTCATTAAGGTATGTGACCACCTAATTTTTTTCTAGAGTATTTTACATAACTAAATTCATGTTTATTTTCTTATATATTATTTACTCATAAAGAATTTGTCTTTTATGATTCATGCAGGTCTTGGTGATGGAAATTCATCTCATGGAAAACTCTTATCAAATTGTATGGGCTAATGGATCTGGTGAAAGGACAATGATAAAGTAAGATTTTTGACGTGTTTTATAAAGTAGGCTTTATACTAGTAAAAGTTCACAATCCTCATCAAAGGATAGAATTTCATTTTTTGTAGACAAGAATCATTTTTTTTAACGAAGTATGAATCATAGACTATGGGAAAAACTATTTTTTGTATTCTTACGTTGACCAATACAACTATAATAGATTTTTAGTACAAAATCTTAACCACACACACACACACACACATATCAACCCTACGTAAACAAATGATAGAAGATAAAGGGAGAATATGTACTGATAGGAGTGAATGAATGTAACAGCCCCTTCATTACGACTACAAGCAAAGAAAAAGTGCAGGATTTTTTTTTTTTTTGGCAAGAAGGCAACGATGAAAATAGTTTAACCACACAACCGACGACAAGCGCAACTACACAGTCCAGGCAACATGAAATAGGGAACTATGACTCCACGCATTGGCACAAGGGAAACTGGGTGAAACATGCATAAAACAACAAGGAGAAACGACTACCTACCCAACGCAACATGACCTCTCCTACAAGTTAAGAGAAAACACCCCCATCCTGACACAATGGCCTCGACGATCCATGACTAGAACCTCACGGTGCGTGAACCATACACATGAAGGCATTACAACCTAAGCTCTAACAACAACTTACAACAATCGACAAAAGTCATAAAGGATGCATCAATTCTGACCACGATATCATTCGCCTATGTCCAATAGGGTGCGCCATGATCCCCTCAATAGGAATCATGCCATCCGCAAATGAGAGGTCCGACAATAACCTTGGCGTAAACATAATATATCTGTACCATACACTCAAGACCAACCCACACGTTAGGAGACCGAATCGCTGACACAAGACTACACCCACCCCCCAAGCAATGGGTCGGCAAGACGCGATATGACGTCAACAAGAGAGCGCAAGCCATCACACGAATTTGCCAACCACCCAACCCATTAATCAAGTCTAAATTAGTCAATAAATACCAATCTAAATTATCATAACTTACACTCTAATTTATCTTGTCTAAATCACAAATTAGTCAATACATGCCAATCTAATTTAACATTAATTACAATCTAAATTGGCAAATTCTAAATTAATCACTAAATACAATATAAATTAGAAATTGACCTCATAAACAACATTAAGACTGTGAAATAAAGAGATTAAGACGTCCTTTAAAACCTCAGAGACCATCAAACAAAAAATGAAATCAATTAAAGATGAACTTGACCATAAGAAATGTAAAGGAGTCTACAAAATAGAATTCTCCTGTGGTAAATGCTACATAGGAGAAACTGGTTGATCCTTTCAGATTAGGATCAAAGAACATGGAGCAGATATAAAAAATGAGCATACTAGCACCTCTTCTTTAGCCAAACACTCTTCCTCATCCAAACACCACATACACATGGAAGACACGATAATTTTAGCCAAGGAAGATCACTTCTTCAAATGCAGAATCAAAGAAGCTATTGAAATCCTTAAACACCCTAACAACCTGAACAAAGACAATGTCCTAGAAATTAGCAAAAAATGGATTCCTCTAATCCAAGACAGACGCACAAGGTAGGTTACATTTTAACCCTAAAAAACCTAAGTTCATTATAACCCCCCCCACCTTTTTTTTATAAATTAAATACAACCTTGATTAAATTAAAAATAAATTATTAAATAAAAAATTATTATCATCAGATTAATAACATTTAAAACAATGTATAAATTAACATTATTAATAACCAATTAATGATCAATACATTAATACAAACTACTTTATTAAAAATTAAAAGAATTATAATTTAATGATAAAATAAGAATTAAAAAAAATAATAAATAAACTATAAAATAAAATAAAAATTATTACATTAATAACCACTAATACAATTAATAAAATAATTTATCATTAGATTAATACAACCAATTAATTAATAATTTCTTAAAACCCTAAAAAAACTCTTAAATTAAAAAAAAAAAAACACACTTCTAGATTTTTAGGGCCGACCCTAGACTTCAGACTTCTCCACCTCCTGCTAATTCACTATTTATCTATGCTCTTATGTTTTATCTTTACCCAAGCTTAGTTGTCCTGATGATGGGTCCTGATATGGACTTGAAATGTCGACCTTCAATACTCAATACTGCGGATCATCCGAACCCTCAAAACAAACCACCCCACAAAAATCTTGTTGTTCAAAACATTAACATATCGATGCATAAGCTGCAATTATCCCACTTGTTGAGGATTTTAATTTATAAATTAGTCATTAATGTACCATCAATTTAACATTAAATGCAAATCAAATGGAGCAAGTCGAAATTATAATTTGGTCATCAATGTACCATCTAATTTAACACTAAAAGAAAATCAAATTTAGCAAGCCTAATTAAGTCAATACTAACACTATAAGCAATAATTACATTCTAATTTAACAAGTCTAGTTTAACCAATTTTAAAACTAATTGACAAGTCTGTTCTAATTTAAATTAAAGGTTGTCTATTCAGAATAAAGGTTGTCCAATCAAATTAAAGGTTTTTCTAAACAAAGGTGGTTAAAGGAAGAAGTTGTCTATTAAAAAGGCTAATTAAGTTTGTTGCGTAAAAACGTCATCCCTTTACACCTGTCAGCTAATGAGTTGCTATTAAATGTGCATGAAGTCAGTTGTAAATTGGTACATGCACTTGCCATAATATGTACATTTCCAAAAATTTAACTCCAACAATAAATGAAACACAGGTAATAATTAATGAGAGAGCAGTCAATGCAGGTATTAAGCAACAATTTGTAGTCCTAACAAACGACAATTTGCAGTCTTAACAAATGGCCAATCGCCAGGTAATAAATGAGCAAATTGCATTCATCACCAAGGGCACATTCGGTGGGTACACTCACCAATGAACTACATTGAAATTGTAGTCTTCAGAATGGGAAAAATCGCCATGAAGTAAGGGTAACCATTTGCAGTTTTTAAAAGGAAAAATCGTCAGGAAATTATGGGTGACGATTTTCAATCTCAAGGTAAATTCTTTGTGTATTAAAGGAAACTTAGCCAGACTAACTAGTTTCCCAGAACATTGTTGTTAATACAGTGTGGCATCCCCCAAAAATAAAATATTTTTTATGTGATGGAAATTTATTTCCGTTTTTCGCAAATTCGAATCTGGAAATTTTTTTCCATTTATGTCAATTCTGAATTTTGAATTTAATAATTGTATTTAATTATTGCGACTATTGGGTAGAGATCTGATCTGACTTAACTAACTATTTGACTATGACACTTGTATAACAACAGAACAGTTATATTAATTGTAGGAGGACAAATGGAACATCCATGTTAAAATCAACTGACCATAACTCCATGAGTGGGGGAACATGTTGGAACCACCTCTAGGCTGATTATGAGAAGTGGAAAATCAGAGATTTGGCCACTGGCAGCCCCTAAAAATCAGGGATTAAGAAAGATGCGAAAATCCCCAAAGGAGGGAAAAAGACCTGGGAAAAAAATTGATAAATAGCATATGTGAGGAGGCAGGACGCTGCCAAGTATGTTGGGGAAAGATTTTTGAGCTCTCTTGCTATTATGAACACTGTGGGTTGAGTGTGAGGCAAGAGGAGCCTGCTGAAACAGAATTGCCTTGCTGTTATGAGCACTGTTGAGTAAGTGTGAGGCAAGAGTATAACTGTTGGATTTGAAGGACATTGCTGAGGAGGAGTTTCCAAGTTGTCCCTCATGGATTCATGGTTAGGACAGGGGGTGAATCAGAAAGTAGATTTGGCTGCCCTATTCTACGGTTGGGAGGAACGTGGTTGTTCCCTTTGTCTTCCCATGGATTGGATTCAGATATGTTAATTTTCCCCTCTCTATTATGAATGGCTATGTCTTTTGATGTTATGTATCTATTGAATCTGAACTAGAATAAGTTACATTCTTTCTCTGTATGATCGTTTTTGCATCTGTTGTATTATATCTGATTAAATTGGATCTGTAACAAATTCTTCCCACTTTCTGTTCGAATGATTTAATCCGATGCCATGTATCTAACAATATTCTCTAACAACATGCAAACAATATATTAGATGTGTATGGAATGACAAAATTTGGAAGATAAAGAATTTTGGAAACCCCTTTTTGTTTTTTCTTTCGAATGCTAAAACAATCCTAAGAATTGACTCCTTTCAGAGGTTTTTGCTTTCCTTGTTTCTTTTTAGAATGAGCTACCCTTTCCTTAGTCAAGGTCTATGATGAATTTAGAGATTTTCTCTTACAGAAAACCTTTATCCTTTTGTATCCTTCTATGCATGTAAAATTCTTAAGTCTTTATGCTTTCAGAATTCGAGGATTGTTGTATGCAGTGATTTGACATTTGAAACCCAAAACCCCGAAACCCAAAATTCCGAAGTGTTGGTTCCACAGCGTTTCACCTTCGAAATTCAGGAATTGTTGTATGATGTGGTTTGACATTTGAAACCCCGAAACCCGAAATCCCGAAGTGTTGGTTCCACATCCTTTCATATTTTGGAATTCAGGAATTGTTGTATGCTGTGGTTTGACATTTGAAACCTTGAAACCCCGAAAACCTGAAATCCCGAAGTGTTGGTTTCACACCCTTTCACCTTTAGAAATTCGAGAATAGTTGTCTGTTGTGGTTTGACATTTGAAACACCGAAACCCCAAATCCTGAAATCCTGAAATGTTAGTTCCATGTTCTTTTCTCTTTGCAATTTTGGGAATTGTTTGTGGTTGATGTTTTGGCTTTTGAAGTCGTGGGATTCTGAACCCTAAAATCCCTAAATGTTAGTTCCACATTCTTTTCTTTTCGGAATTTTGGGAATTGTTGTGTTCTATTGTTTGACAATTGAAACCCTAAAATCTCGAACCCCAAAATCCCAAAATGTTAGTGAATTTCTTTTTCGCAATTCAAGAATTGTGGTATGTTGGATGTTTGGCTATGAAAAACATGAAACCTGAACCCTGAAATCCCGAAATACGGGTCTCACTTTTTCCTTTCTCGCATTTCAGAAAATTGTGTATGTCAAGATTTGGACACCGAAACTCATGAAGTTCCGAATCCTGAAATCCCGAAGTGCGAGACCCGCCTTCCTTTTTTCGCATTTCATAGGTTTGTATATGAGGTTTCTTTAGGCACTTGCACTTGCGAAATCTAGAACTCCAAATTCCTGAAGTACTAATCATCTTTTTCATTTTCGGGAGTTGTTTTGTGTTGATGATTCACTTTTGTGTTCAGGAAAACACGAACCCCGAAACCCCTAAGTACTTGGCATCTTGCCACAAATTCGGGAAATGTTGTGTGTTGATGTCCGGCTCTTGTACTTGTACAATCCTGAATCCCAAAACCCTGAAATGTTGGCCCATAGTCGTTCCGTATTTATGATTTTAGAAAACAATAGGGTCCTTTGTTTTTGTTCGACACTTCTGATCACCGAAATCCGATTGACCTCTGTTTTCTTCACAAAGCTGTAGGAACTTAGAAGAAACTTATTGTTATGGGAACAACTCTATTAATGTAATGAATAGACTGGTAAAAAAATGTTGGAGAATCTTCATCCCGGATAGAGGTATGGGAGTAATAGACCATATTACAAGTCGATTGTATTGCAGACATAGGGTAATATTTTTATGTAGGGTTTTGTTCATAAAAACCCCAAAGTTGCTTGTATTTTTAAGACTGTGGTAGTGTTATAGGTACTAGAAAATAAGAGAGTAATTATAAATTTCAGGATCTTAATTAAACATTGAAGTGATGAGTAGATACTCATTATATCGTTGATTAGAAAATTTAAGTTGAATGGTAAGGACAGTCGATGATAGTAAGGACTCTAACAAACCTTCAAACTCAATTCTTCTAAAAAAAAGCTTACTTTCTTGAGATCTCGAAACTTTTCAAGAATAAAGGTACAAATAAAAAATAAATAAAAAATTATGGTGATTTTTGAGGTACATTACATATGGTATCAGAGAAAAAGTTACAACACTGGGCCTAAATAGGGCCACATTAATTGCTTAGTATATATTCTGATTTATGAAAAACTAATAAATCTTGTGGATTACAAACAGAGAGATTTTCTATTTTGTGTTGAACAATGGCAGCCCAAGAAGGTGTAGGAATTAGGGTGGAAGAGAATATGCAACAAGGAACTCCTAGAGATCCAAGATAGAAGAGTGATGGAAGCTCACCCATGGAGGTGTTGGAAACAATGAGAAACCTTATTGTTGAACTACATGTTTTCAAGGCCTATAATGAAAAATTGAAGAAGGCACAGCGGGAACAGCAAGAGATAAATGAAGTCCTTCTGCGTAGTATAGTAACCAAGAAAAGTCCAAAAGATAATAACCCTAAGTAAGAGGTTAGCAAAAGGGCCTCCAAGAATTATGGTGCGAAAACAAAAAAAAGAGATAGTTCGTCTGAAGGGACACCTTCAGCTGAAGACAAAACCATACCAGACAAAAAAAGAAAACAAACAGACCACCTTGAAGGAGAATTTAAAAAGATTAAACCAACTACCTTCTATGGAGAGTCTAGGACAGGAGAAGAAGCCGAGGCATGGTTGTTGGACATCAAAAAATACTTCCAAATCTACAACTATTCCAGCAACATGAAGGTCAGAATGTCCATCTACAATCTGAAGGGGAAGGCTAGCATTTGGTGGCAGGACCTGAAATTGGCCAAGGGACTAAAGGAGAAACAGTTGGAATGGTATGACTTCAAGAAGTATTTTAAGAAACAATACCTTTCTGAAATCTATTATGAGAGAAAGACAAAAGAATTTTATGAATTACGACTTGGACAAATGACGATGAATGAACTTATAAATAAATTTCTGGAACTACTAAGGTTCTTACCATACATTCGAGAGGATAAGGTAAAAATCCAATGATTCTTAAGTTGTTTACCATAGTCCTACAGGGATAGAATTGAGTTTGACAACCCCAAATATTTGAGTGAGGCATTCAGGAAGGCACAAATGTGTTATGACCAGTATAAACAGCAGGTAGAGTTTCTGAAGACTTGGAAGGATAAGAAACAAGATCGAATGCACTACCATAAGAAGGGATACCAACCATCTCCTTATCGGAATGTAGCAAAAAGTTTCCCAAGGAAGGATTTTCACTCCAATCATCCGAATACACAAGGTAGCTGTAAACTGGTAAAACTGGAAACAGATAAGTTTGGGGACAACTCCCGCGAGCCATTAAGATTTTGGGAGTGTGGAGATCCTCATCTAAGGAGGAATTGTCCATGTCTAATTATAGAAAACAACACTACTGTCCACAATTTGCAGGAAGCCTCGACAGTGGGAGACATGGGCAGAAGTCTTCATCGAATAAATGAAGACATAGATGGTTGACAAACTCACCACCAGTCTTCAGTGGTAGAGATCGAAGGTAAAATACATGACACTCGAATTTATGTTTTGATTGACCCTGGAGCTATGTTAAGTTATATTACTCTTGGTGTAGTAGAGTCGAATAAACTTAAGAAACAAAAGAATGCAAAATATTGGCTTGTACAACAGAATGATTCAATCATGGTTGTAATTGATAAACTCAGTAAGTATGCACACTTTATTCCCGTAAAGTCTACTTTTAAAGCTATTAATATTGCTGAAATATTCATGAAATAAATTTTTAGACTGCATGGTATTCCTACAATGGTGGTTTCAGATAGAGATGTAAAATTTAGATCCGCTTTTTGGAAGGAATTGTTTGCAGGGCTAAATACTAATTTGAATTTCAGTATGAGTTATCATCCACAAACGGATGGATAGACTGAAAGGACAAATCAAATCATAGAGGATATGCTCCGCATGTATGTAAGAACAAAGCCAAACAAGTGGGAAGACTACCTACACTTGGTAGAATTTGCATATAACAATGGGTACCAAACTTCGACTAAGTTGATCCCTTTTGAAATACTATATGGCAGAAAGTATACAACTTCAATTAGATGGGATAACCTAGCTGATAGACTCATGGTTAGGCCAGAGATGCTCCAAGAAATGGAGAACATGGTAAGAAAGGTACAAAAGAACTTGAAAGAAGCACATGACAGACGAAAGAGCTATGCAGATCAGACAAGAAGACATGTGGAATTTCAAGTGGGAGACCATGTTTACTTGAAGGTCAAAGCCTGGAAAAGATCACTGAAGTTAGGGAACTATGCCAAGATGGCACCCAGGTTTTATGGGCCCTTCAAGATACTAGCTTGAATTGGACCCGTAGCATATCATCTTGCACTTCCAGCTAATCTAAGAATTCATAATGTATTTCATGTTTATTTGTTGAAAAAGTATATTCATGACCCTACTTATATGATTGATTGGAACTTGGTGCAGGTGGAACCTGAAGGTGAGTTCCAGGTGGAACCCCTTTGCATTCTGGACCATAGACGATTTTAGGGGCTAAATTTTGCTCATGGGCTAATTTTCCATGGTTTTTCCAAAAACAAGATTCGCTATTTTAAAAATGATTTGCCCAAATTATATAGGATAAAATTATTTTACCTCACAAATCGCCAAAATTTTATAAAAACTCTATAAAATCCTTAGAAATTTCAATATTTTTACAAAAATATCGCCAAACATTTATAATTGGAATATGAAGGATTAGTAATATTCACCAAGGTTTATATATTTTAAAATAAATTTCAATCCTTAAAATCATCCTTGTTCTGGACCGGAGAGAAATAGCATTTCGGAACAGAGTCGTCGCTCAGGTAAAGGTGCAATGGAAGCACTTTAGTCCTGAGGAGGCCACTTGGGAATTGGAAGGAGATTTACGGAAATCTCATCCAATCCTATTCTAGGAAAGGAACAAACACTGAGGACAGTGTTTTAATAAAGGGGGAAAGGATGTGACATCCCCCAAAAATAAAATATTTTTTATGTGCTAGAAATTTATTTCCATTTTTGGCAAATTCAAATCTAGAATTTTTTTTCCATTTATGGCAATTCCGAATTTTGAATTTAATAATTGTATTTAATTATTGTGACTATTGGGCAGAGATATGATCTGACTTAACTAACTATTTGACTATGACACTTGTATAACAATGGAACAATTATATTAATTGTAGGAGGACAAATGGAACATCCATGTTAAAATCAGTTGACCATGACTCCATGAGTGGGGGAACATGTTGGAATTGGATCTAGGCTGATTATGAGAAGTGGAAAATCAGAGATTTGGCCATTGGCAGCCCCTGAAAATCAAGGATTAAGAAAGCTAAGAAAATCTCCAAAGGACGGAAAAAGACCTGAGCAAAAAATTGATAAATAACATATGCGAGGAGGCAGGACGTTGCCAAGTATGCTAGGGAAAGATTTTTGATCTCTCTTGCTATTATGAACACTGTAGGTTGAGTGTGAGGCAACAGGAACCTGATGAAACAAAATTTCCTTGTTTTTATGAGCATTGTTGAGTAAGTGTGAGGTAAGAGGATAACTGTTGGATTTGAAGGACATTGTTGAGGAGGATTTTCCAAGTTTGCCCTCATGGATTCATGGTCAGGCTAGGGGGTGAATCGAGTAAGTAGATTTGGTTTCCCTGTTCTATGGTTGGGAGGAATGTGGCTGTTACCTTTGTCTTCCTGCGGATTGGATTCAGATATGTTAATTTTCCCCTCTCTATTATGAATGGATATGTCTTTTGATGTTATGTATCTATTGAATCTGAACTGGAATAAGTTACATTCTCTGTCTGTATGACCCTTTTTGCATCTGGTGTATTGTAACTGATTAAATCGGATCTGTAAGGAATTCTTTCCACTTTCTGTTCGAATGTTTTAATCCGATGCCATGTATCTAAAAATATGCTCTAACGACATTCAAACAATATAGTAGATGTGTATGGAATGGAAAAATGCCAGAGTTAAAGAATTTTGGAAACCCCTTTTTGTTTTTTCTTTTGGATGCTAAAACAATATTGAGAATCGATGCCTTTCAGAGGTTTTTGCTTTCCTTGTTTCTTTTCAAAATGGGCTACCCTTTCCTTAGTCAAGGTCTATGACGAATTTAGAGATTTTCCCTTACAGAAAACCTTTATCCTTTCGTATCCTTCTGTGTGTGTAAAATTCTTAAGTCTTTATGCTTTCAAAATTCAGGGATTGTTGTTGCAGTGGTTTGACATTTGAAACCCGAAACCTCGAAACCCAAAATCCCAAAGTGTTGGTTCCACACCCTTTCACCTTCGAAATTTGGTAATTGTTGTATGCTGTGGTTTGACATTTGAAACCCCGAAACCCGAAATCCCGAAGTGTTGATTCCACACCCTTTCATCTTTCAGAATTCAGGAATTGTTGTATGTTGTGGTTTGACATTTGAAACCTCGAAACCCCAAAAACCTGATATGTCGAAGTGTTGGTTTCACACCCTTTCACCTTTCAAAATTCGGGAATTGTTGTGTGCTGTGGTTCGACATTTGAAACCCCGAAACCTCGAATCCTGAAATCCTGAAATATTAGTTCCATGTTCTTTTCTCTTCAAAATTTCAGGAATTGTTTGTGGTTGTTGTTTTGGCTTTTGAAGTTGCAGGATTCTGATCCTCGAAATCCTGAACTGTTAGTTCCACGTTCTTTTCTTTTCGCAATTTCGGGAATTGTTGTGTTTTGTTGTTTGACATTTGAAACCTTGAAATCCTGAATCCTAAAATCCTAAAATCCCAAAATGTTAGTTCTTTTCTTTTTCACAATTCAGGAATTGTGGTATGTTGGATGTTTGGCTATGTTTGGATGTGGGACCCGCCTTCCTTTTTTCGCATTTCGGAGGTTTGTATATGAGGTTGTTTTGGGCACTTGCACTCATGAAATCCTGAACTCTGAATTCTCGAAGTACTAATCACCTTTCACATTTTCGGGACCTCTTGTGTGTTGATGATTGACTTTTGTGTTCAGGAAAACCTGAACCTCGAAACCCTGAAGTACTCAGCATATTGTCGTAATTTCAGGAAATGTTGTGTGTTGATGTTCGACTCTTGTACTCGCGAACCCCGAATCCCGAAACCCCGAAATGCTGGCCCACAGTCGTTCCATATTTTGGATTTCAGCAAACAACAGGGTCCTTTGTTTTTGTTTGGCACTTGTGATCATCGAAACCCGATTGACCTCTGTTTTCTTCACAAAGATGTAGGAACTTAGAAGAAACTTATTGTTATGGGAACAACTCTATTAATGTAATGAATAGAATGGTAAAAGAACATTGGAGAATCTTCATCCTGGATAGAGGTATGGGAGTAACAGACCTTATTACAAGTCAATTGTATTGCAAACATAGGGTAATAGTTTTATGTAGGCTTTTGGTCATAAAAACCCCAAAGTTGTTTGTATTGTTAATACTATTGTAGTGTTATAGGTACTAGCAGATAAGAGAGTAATTATAAATTTTAGGATCTTAATTAAACATTGAAGTGATGAGTAGATACTCATTATATCGTCGATTAGAAAACTTAAGTTGAATGGTAAGGACAGTCGATGACAGTAAGGACTCTAACAAACCTTCAGACTCAAGTCTTCTAACAGAAAGATTACTTGCTTGAGATCTCGAAACTTTTCAAGAATAAATGTACAAATAAAAATAAATAAAAAATTATGGTGATTTTTGAGGTACATTACATACAGTTGTTGTCAAAAGAAAATAAATAAAAACACTTGATAAATCATTGTGTGCATAACATTAAAAATTCGTTGAGCTTATTACATTCAAATAATTTCGCTGAGTTTATTTCACTGTGTTTATTATAACATTCCAAATAATTTGTTGAGTTTATATCATTCAAATAAATTCACTCAGTTTATAACATTCAAAATAAATTCGTTGAGTTTGTTCACCAAGTTTATAACATTCAAAATATATTTGTTTAGTTTATAACATTCAAATGAATTCGTTGAGTTTATATAATTCCAAATAAATTAATTCACTAAGTTTATTTCTTTATAAAAACACCATCTAAAGATCGTAAGTATAATTCGTTTTAAATCAATTATACGCTGGCTTTCAAAAACACAAAGTGTGTAGCTTATTGGGTCACCTAGAAATCTAAACAAATATGACCATAAATATAAATTCGTCAGGAAAAAGTTTGCCCCCAAATCAACGAAATGCAGCCTAAGAAGTGGAAAAATTGCCAGGCAAACACAACAAAAAGCAGTCTTAATCAAGCAACGATTGCAGTCTAGCAATGGAAAAATCACAGTTTGGCAATGGAAAAATTGCAGTCTTAACTAGTGGTGAAAAATGCAGTCTCAATCGTCTTCAAATGTTAGAGTGCAGAGGCAAATAAATGCAGAGAATATCTATCAATGAAATGCATTCAAGATACCATATGCAGAGCAATATTTTTCAAGCAATGAAATGCATTCAAGATACAAAAATGTAGAGATTGGGCCTTCAACTCAGAGGTTATCAATCAAGGAAAGAAAACAGAGATAATCCTTCAAGGACGCACAAGGGTTTTCAGAGTTTAGGCAATTAGACGTAGAGGTAGTGAATCACCAAAAGGAACAGTAACCATTAATGAAAAAAGAACAATCACAGGGGCAAACAACTGGGTAGAAGCATCCTTTGCTCATCATTCATGCACAAAAAAGTAGGGTGTTAGGATCTATAGGTCTATTAACACCGAAGTGACGACCGTCGATCTGGCTCCTGGCTAACTGCTCAGGCGAGGATTGATGAGCTAGGGACGAAGGAGAAATACAAAGCACAAACTCATCAAAAATCAATAAAACCATAGGACCGTCACAATATGAAGGGAATCAAAATCCAAGGGAATCAATCAATAATGAGCTTAAGGCTATGGGGGAAATTCAATTATCAATTAAAATGCTAAGTCAATCATTTTATTTACCCAATTAAAACTACAAAAATAAAATCGTAAAGTATACTAATAATCTACCATGCAGAAATAAAGGAAGCGTACCATAGCCCAAGTTTCCCACTCTAAATTGTTGACCTGCACGTTACGTGCAACTCCCACTTGCTGACCGATGAGACTTCAACGGTACCTCCCAGCCAACGCTAGGGGTACTCTTCTTCCCCCTTAGCCCCCACACACACTAAAATAGAGAACAACTAGCTATGAGCTCACCTCGTAAGGCCGAGTTACGACTCCTCACTAAGCTGGGTATCCCAAATCCCACAAGCTAAGTCAGTCAAGTCTAAAATTTTGCAACGTAACATTACACATAATAGAAGAGATCCGTCATCATCATCCTCCCTCCTTTATATAGAGTTTCTAAGTCATTTACTTTCCCAAATTCCTATTTAATTTATAGTTTAATAATTTAATTCATAAAAATTCTCCCCGTACAAGTGTCACCCATCCCCTTCATTGCAGCATAAATTAATTTCATTAATTTGTTAAATTACTCCTATTTCCCTCACCCACCTAAAATCATTCCTAGAATTGCTCCTAGGTGTCCCCATATTCCCTTACACATTTTAATGACTTACCCCCTTACTTATTTAGTAGTGGAGTTTAATTTAGAAAGTTCTTAAATGTTAGATACCTTACTAAGTTAGTCTTTCTTCTTTTTATTTTTATTTCCCCTTACTTTTTATGTTTTCCATTTTTCTTAGTTTCCTAATTCTTTTAAATTTCCCTCTTTCCCTTTTTATTTAAAAGTCAAATTGGTTGGTGTAGAAAATTAACTTTTTCCCCTTTTCCTTTTTAATTAATTTATTTTTAATTAGCATATGTGATAAAACAATTATTTCCCTTTTTCCCCCTTTTAAATTTTATCCCCTAAAAGATTTTTATAAATTAATTGAATTACTTACCCCCTTCTTGTCAACTAATTAATGATGATTATCATTATTATTTGTTTATTTTTATTTATATATATATATATATATATATTTTCACAATTATCACTTAGACCTACACTTTATTTTCCTGGGCTGGGCGACATTTTATTAGGGAAATTTCTTTAAATCCTTCTCATCACATTATTCATTCTAAGGCCATCTAGGTTCATTCATTTATTAGCAATGTGACATGCCCTTTAGGAAGCACTAGGTTCTCCAAAGGTGCCACTCACCCCATTCTGTTTCCCTTGAATGACGGGCCCTTCAGGACAGACTATGTGCTCTAAGGGTGCCACTTGTTGTTTTCCTTTTTTCTTGCACGACGTTCCCTTCAGGATGCACTACATGCTCTAAGGGTGCCACTCGCTTCTTGACTGACTTGGTAGACATCAAAACCCCTGGAGTCAATACTCTGCCAGGTGATCTTGTGGGAGACTAAGGGCCTCTAAGGAATAAGGCCCTTGCCTTATTGTGTGCCACTTAGAATCATTGTGAGCAACTGTCGCAGTCGGCCCTCATGGCATCATGGGTCTTCTCGAACTAGGTAGTTGTTAACTTACAGTTCAAGCCATGGTGGGAGTGCTAGTAGGATTTAGCAGGGCTACTGTCCATACCTCTCCCTCAATGTCTTTGGAAGTCGTGCATAACACCTCAATGTCATATATACAACAATCAAACCCCCAATAGTCTACTCCTTGACTTTATCTAGAGTCCAAGGTGTTTCATCGATGCCTCTACATCCTCGAGGTCCAGAATCTTGCACACTCAGGAAAACTAAGTCAATAGCACCTGTCTAAGTCAATACAGCAAAACAAGAAGCCATCAATCCATAACGCCTCATAATCATAATCAAATTCCCAATAGTATAATAATTTGGATCACTTGCAAGAAAGTGTCCTCAAAGAATAAGTTCACTCAGGCTGTGCAAGAGAGGGATGTTACATACACCCTCTCATGGTCTAAACTTCATCCCAAAGTTTCACAGTATATAAGTGCTGAAATAATGTGTATCAAAGTATCAAAAGTCTA
This sequence comes from Picea mariana, assembly GCA_032191745.1. Taxonomy (NCBI): domain Eukaryota; kingdom Viridiplantae; phylum Streptophyta; class Pinopsida; order Pinales; family Pinaceae; genus Picea; species Picea mariana. Next base: position 43,457 of record JASDQU010244760.1, on the reverse strand, counting down.
TCTATCAAACAAAAATGGAAACTATTGGTGCATATCATATGCATCCTCCCAGGTCACCAAGTGCAGACTATAGTTGTCCCACTGGACCTTGACCTGATCTACGATTCGATGATGTAGTTGTCGAATGCAATGATCTAGGATGCGAATCAACTCAGCCGTGAGCACCCCCTCATCTGATATCTGCAAGGAGATCATGTCAATAACATGTGTAGGATCACCAATATAATGTCTCAAAACGGATACGTTAAAAACATCGTGCATACGCCTCAAAGAATCATGCAAGGCTAGTCGATAGGTCATGGGCCCCTTCCTCTCCACAATATTGAAAGGTCCCATGAACCTAGGAGAGATTTTATCTCCCTTTCCAAACTTGATCGAACTCTTATGTGGTTTTACCCACAAGATGACTTGATCTCCAGCTCTGTAACTATAGTCAACATGGTGCACATCGACATAACTCTTTTGTCGATCCTGCACTTCTTTAATCCTTTGTCTTATTGTTTTCATTTGCTCTTTCATTTCTGGGATTGCTTATGGTCCCACTAGGAACCTATCCTCAATCCAATCCCAACTCAAAGGCGTCTGACATGGTCGCCCATAAAGGAACTCGAAAGGTTCCATCTTAATGGTGCTTTGGTAAATATTGTTATATGCAAATTCTACCAGTGGCAAGAATTCTTCCCAATGATTTTGTTGGTCCATCATGTACATGCACAACATGTCCTCCAAGGTCTGGTTCATTCATTTGGTCTACCCTCCAGTCTCTGGGTGATACACAATACTAAATTTAGGTTGGGTTCCTAAGGCCTCTTGGAAACTAGTCCAAAATTGTCCAGTAAACATCAATCCTCGATCGGATATAATCCTTTGGGCACACCATGTAGCCTCACAATCTCACTGATGAAAACTCTAGCTATGTCAGGTGCCTAATATGTCATATGAACGGGCATAAAATGATCACTCTTCGTCAGAGTGCTGACTACTACAAAAATCGAGTCGTGTCTCCTTGCCATCAGTGGCATTCCAATAATGAAATCCATCAAAATGAGCTCCCATTTACCTGCTGACATTCTAGACATCAGGCCACATAATTAACTATGTCTGCCTTCATTACCTTCCAGAAGACTTAGGGTTTAAGGTCCGCCCTCATATTCGTGACTCCTGGGTGGGCCATGTACATTGCTCTATGAGCCTCATTTAGGATCAAACTCATCAACTTGTCTTTTGTTGGTATGTAAATTTGATTTTTAAACCTCAATAATCCATCGACGTCAAATGTAAATCCTTCAAATCTTGGTACCATCATTGTGTTTTGTCCGATAAAATCCTCAAAATCTTTGTACCAATCATCATTGCACTGTAAAGTTAGAATATTTTCACGTAGATTCATCTGAAGAGGCAACACCAAAAATATGCATGGTCTCTGACTCAATGCATCTGCCACTCAGTACACTATTCCTTTTATGTAGGAAATATCGAAATCGTACTCACTAAGAAATTTCGACCAACGTCGTTGTCGCATGTTCAGGTTTCTTTTCGTAAAGATATGTTGTAGTCCATAGTGGTCCATATTTAGTTCAAATTTTCTTCCAACAAGGTAGTGTCTCCAAACCTTCAAGGAATTTACAATGGCTAACAACTCCAAATCATGCATCACATAGTTCTCCTCATGCCTTCTCATTTTCCTCGAGATGTAAGTGATCACTTGACCATATTGCATCAAGACTCCACCTAAGCCTTCCTTAGATGTGTCAATGCATACCAAGAAGTTTGCATCCATTTCAGGGAACTTTAGTATCAGTGCCATTGTTAAAAGCTCCTTGAGCCTCCGAAATGATTCTATGCATTTCTCGGTCCAAACAAACTTCTTATTCTTCTTCTACAATTCCATGATCAAATTTTCTATCCTCAAAAATCCCTCGATGAACCATCGATAGTATCCTTCTAAACCCATGAAGCTATGCACTTCTAAGACATTTTTCGATGTAGGACATTCCATAATAGCCTCGACCTTTCAGGGATCCACGATGATACCTTCGCCATAGATGACATGCCCTAAGTAGTGAATACTCAATTGATAAAATGAGCATTTGGACAACTTCCCATACAATTTATGCTCTCACAAACAATGTAGTACAAAGTGCAAGTTCTCATGATGCTCCTCCATCATCAGAGATAAAATCAAAATATCATCAATGAATACTTGGACGAACTTGTCCAAGTACTCACAGAACACCCCATTCATCAAACTCATAAATATCCCTAGTGCATTTTTCAGTCCAAATGGTTAAACAGTGAACTCGTAATGTCCAAACCTCATCTTAAATTCGGTCTTAGGGACTTCATCCTCCTTGATTCGTAACTGGTGATACCCTGATCACAAATCAATCTTTGAGAACACTATTTCCCCCTTCATCTAATCAAACAGATCATCAATCCTTGGTAATAGATATTGATTCTTGATCATTTGCTTGTTCAATTGACGGTAGTAAATGCAAAGCCTCCATGACCCATCCTTCTTTAGTATGAAAATAACAGGCGCACCCCATGGTGACACATTCGGATGTATAAGTCCCAGGTCCAACAACTCCTTCAGTTTCATTCTCAACTCTTGTAACTCCGGGGTCAACATCTGATAAGGCATTCTTGCTATAAGTTCCATCCCCGGTTTCAGGTCTATGGTAAACTCCAATTCTCTCTCCGACGGTATTCAAGGTAACTCCTCCAAAAATATGTCTACAAACTCTCTCACCACCGAAAGGCATTCTAGACCTTCCGCTACTCCCTTTTCATTTAACGTAGGGATCGCATAAATCTTACACCCATTACGTATGTTCTTCTGTAGCTGCAAGGAAGAGATAAACCTCAGGGAAACTCCCTAGTTCCTACCTACAATCACACGCCTCTGTCCCTCGTCATCAACCAAGCACAATCATTTTGTCTTACAGTTGAGTATCACCTCATGCGATTCCAACTAGTCCATACTGATCATGACATCATAAGATCTTAATATCGTGACGTACATGTTGTCCCTAGTGACAAACTCTCCTAGGTTAAAGAGACACTCTGTAACCTTCCCTCCAACCTTTTTTTTGTCTCTGGAAGCCATCTCTACAAACCTAAACTCATCTTGTTTGACTAGCTTTACCTTAATCCTTTTTAGCACTTCCCCAGAAATGAAACTCTCGGTAGCACCAAGATCTATAAAAATGCTAAGGGTCTGGTCTGTGATGGTACCTGACATCTCGATAATAGTCGACTCATGCTCTTCTTGGTGGTTATTCACCACTGCATGAATCCAATGGTCCTTTCCCATATCTCCCACGGTAGTGGGACCAACTGATCCATACGCTCTAGTCCTTTGCAAAGGGCAGTCATGTTGGTAGTGTGGCTCCCCACACATCCAACACCACTTCTTCAGTCTAGTACTCCTGGTACCAAAGCTAGAAGATGGCGTCCCACCAACCTGGAATCTTGGTATGTTCTACTAAACATGCCTCAACTGTTGCTACTGTGGTCGAAATTGTTGTTGTTGCTTTGATCCTCGATATGGTGTTTGTTGTTGAGGCATTGGTCATCAAGGTTTAGTGAAAGTGGATCCCCTCTGGAAGCCACGATATCCCATCATATGTCTGGCTGGTGTTTGATGCTTCTACGTACCAGATGACAGATGCCCTGTTGGTCTCACTGGAGTCCTGCTCTGACCCCCACTGATAAGCTCCTCCTTAGCTATGAGGTCCTTCTGGACAACATCATGCAAGGTTCGAGGCATCACAATCCTAACCTTTTCACGTATGATTCCATTAAGGCTGAACATGAACCTTTTTACCTTAAGTTTCTTAGTATTAAGATGTGGAGCATACCGAAGCAACTCCATAAAAAGGGCCTCGTACTCGGGCACCGTATGACTGCCCTATCGTAAGGTGTTGAACTCGTTGAGATGATGCTCAATGAATTCCTCTGATAGGTACCTCTCTCGGAACCATTCCCTGGACAATTCCCATGACACATCTTCAACGACCATGTCTAGTTGTGGCAAGAGCATCTTCCACCATAGAAGAGCGCTCCCCTTCAATCGAAAGACCGCCATGTGAACCTTCATGTTGGAGGTATAGTTGCGAATTGAAAAGCACATTGCCATATTATCCAACCATGCCTCAGAAACTGCGTTGTCCGGGAACCAAAGAACTCAAGAAATTTGACCTTCTCGAGTTCGCGGTGAATGCTACCAGTACCAACCGGAGCATGTAGTGGACCCTCAAGGGGAGCTGACTTTCTGGCCTCATCTCTGTCCAAACGGATGATCAGTGCCTCAAACATGTGCTAAAAAGATCTCATCAACCTAACCACATCACCCACCACTATCTTCTCCTTCCCGATAACCTGTTCGTCTCCCCTAGGGTTAGACTCATCAGGCATGGATGTTGTTGGAGGCATCACATCTCCTCCTATAACACCCTATCGTATGCCTTTGCAGCATCCTCTAACCATGTTTACCTGCATGAATACAAGTCAAATTAATTAGCAATGTTATAATGAAATATCATATCAATGAAATCTATAGTGATTCCAAGTTGCAGGTTGAACCCACTATGATACCATATGTAATAACCCATTCGTTACGACTACAAGTGAAGCAGAAGTGCATAATTCTTTTATTTTTATTTTTTTTGTTTTTTCCAAGAAGGCGATGATGAAAATAGTTTAACCACACAACTGATGATGAATGCAACCATGCAGTCCAGGAAACAGGCAACTATGACTCCACGCACTGACACAAGGGCAACTGGGTGAAACATGCATAAAACAACAAGGAGAAAATACTACCCGCCCAATGCAACATGACCTCACTTACAATCTAGGGGACAACACCCCCATCCCAACACAATTACCTCAACAATCCATGACTAGAACCTCAAGGCGCATGAACCAAACACATGAAGGCATTACAACCTAAGCGCTAACAAAAACTTACAACGATCAACAACAATCATATGGGAAGCATCGACTGATATCATTCGCCTCTGTCCAATAGGGTGTGCCATGAATCCCTCATCATAAATCATGTCATCGCTAGATGAGAGGTGCGACAATAACCTTGGTGCAAACATAATCTATCTGGAGCATAGACTCAAGACCAACCCATGCGCTAGGAGACCAAATAGCTGATAGAAGACTACACCCACCCCCAAAGCAATGGGTCTGAAAGACGTGATATGACATCAACAAGAGAGTGCAAGCCATCAAACGACTTCGCCAACCACCCAACACATTAATCAAGTCTAAATTAGTCAATAAATACCAATCTAAACTATCATAACTTACACTCTAATTTAGCATGTCTAAATCACAATTTAGTCAATACACACCAATCTAATTTAACAATAATTACAATCTAAATTGGCAAATTCTAAATTAGTCACTAAATACAATCTAACTTAGCAATTAACCTTATAAACAACATTAATATATCAATGCACAAGCTGCAATTATCCCACTTGTTAACGATTTTAATTTACAAATTAGTCATTAATGTACCATCAATTTTAACATTAAATGCAAATCAAATGGACCAAGTATAAATTATAATTTGATCATCAATGTACCATCTAATTTAACACTAAAAGAAAATCAAATTTAGCAAGCCTAATTAAGTCAATACTAACACTATAAGAAATAATTATATTCTAATTTAACAAGTCTAGTTTAACCAATATTAAAACTAATTGACAAGTCTGGTCTAATTTAAAATTAAAGGTTGTCTATTCAGAATAAAGGCTCTCCAATGAAATTAAAAGTTATTCTAAACAAAGGTGGTTAAAGGAAGAAGTTGTCTATTAAAAAGTCTAATTAAGTTTGTTGTGTTAAAACATCATCCCTTTACCCCTGTCAACTAATGAGTTGTTATTAAATGTGCATGTAGTCAGCTGTAAATTGGTACATGCACTTTCCATAATATGTAAATTGTCGAGAATTTAACGCCAACATTAAATGAAACGCATGTAATAATTAATGAGAGAGAAGTCAATGCAGGTATTAAGCAAGGAGTTGCAGTCCTGGCGAATGACAATTTATAGTCTTAACAAATGGCCAATTTCCAGGTAATAAATGGGCAAATTGCATTCATCACCAAGGGAAAATTTTCCAGGTACACTCACCAATGAATTAAAATGAAATTGCAGTCCTCAGAATTGGAAAAATCGCCATAAAGTAAGGGTAACCATTTGCAGTTTTTAAAATTCAAAATTGTCAGGCAATTATGGGTGAAAAATTGCAATCTCAATGTAAATTCGCTCTGTATTAAAGGTAACTTAACCAGACTAACTAGTTGTCCAGAACGGTGTTGTTATTACAGTTGTTGCAAAATAAAATATATAAAAACGCTTGATAAATTGTTGTGTCCATAACATTCAAAATTCGTTGAGTTTATTACATTCAAATAATTTCGCTGTGTTTATTATAACATGCCAAATAATTTGTTGAGTTTATATCATTCAAATAAATTTGTTGAGTTTATAACATTCAAAATAAATTCGCAGAGTTTATAACATTCAAAATAAATTCGATGAGTTTATAACATTCAAATGAATTCCCTAAGTTTATAACATTCCAAATAAATTAATTTGTTGAGTTTATTTATTTATAAAAATGCCATCTAAAGACCAGAAGTATAATTTGTTTTAATCAATTATACATTGGCTGTCAAAAATGAAAAGCATGCAGCTTGTCAGGTCACCTGGCAATCTAAACAAATTTGACCATAAATACAAATTTGTTGAGCAAAATTTTTCCCCCAAAATTGATGAAATGCAGCTTAAGAAGTGGAAAAATCAGCAGGCAAACAAAACAAAAAGCATTCTTAATCAAGAAACGATTGTAGTATGGCAATGGAAAAATCACAGTCTTAACTAGTGGTTAAAACCGCAGTCTCAATTGTCTTCAAATGTTAGAATGCAGAGGCAAATAAATGCAGATTATATCCAACAATTAAACACATTCAAGATACCAAACATAGAGAAATATTTTTATGGCAATGAAACACACTCAAGATACAACAACGTAGAGATTGGTCCTTCAACTTAGAGGTTATCAATCAAGGAAAAAAAATAGGGATAATCCTTCAAGGAGCGCAAGGGTTTTCGGATTTTAGGCAATTAAACGCAGAGGTACTCAATCGCCAAAAGGTGTAGTGACCATCAATCAACCAAGAACAATCACAGGGGTAGACATCTAGGCAGAAGCATCCTTTGCTCATCATCCATGCATTGAAAAGTAGGGCGTTAGGATCTATAGGTCTATTAACACCGAAGTGATGACCCTCGATCCAACTCCTGGATGACTGCTGAGACGAGGACTGATGAGCTAGGAAATTAGGGGAAATACGCAGCACAAACTCATCACAAATCAATAAAACCATAGGATGGTCACAACATGCAGGGAATCAAAAGCCAAGGGAATCAATCAACGATGAGATTAAGGCTATGGGGGAAATTCAATTATCAATTAAAATGCTAAGTCAATCATTTTCTTTACCCAATTAAAAATACAAAACTAAAAGTGTAAATTATAGTAGTAATCTACCATGCAAAAATAAAAGAAGCATATCGTAGCCCAAGTCGCCCTCTCTAATTTGTTGACCTGCGCGCTCTGTGCAACTCCCACTTTCCAACCATTGAGACTTCACCGGTACCTCCTAGCAAAGGGGCCACACACACTAAACTAGAGAACAGTTAGATCCTAGCTCACCTCGCAAGGTCGAGCTACCACTCCTCACCGAGCTGGGTATCCCAACTCCCACAAGTGAAGTCAGTCAAATCTAAAATTCTGCAGTGTAACATTACGCATAACAAAAGAGATCCATCCTCCTCCTCCTCCCTCCTTTATATAGAGTTTCTAAGTCATTTAATTTCCCAAATTCCCATTTAATTTATTGTTTAATAATTTAATTCATAAAAATTCTCCCCGTACAAGTGTCAACTATCCCCTTCATTGCACCATAAATTAATTTCATTAATTAGTTAAATTACTCCTATTTCCCTCACCCACCTAAAATCATTCCTAGAATCGCTCCTAGGTGTCCCCATATTCCCTTACACATTTTAATGACTTACCCCCTTAATAATTTACTAGTGAAGTTTAATTTAGAAAGTTCTTAAATGCTAAATACCTTACTAAGTTAGTTTTTCTGCTTCTTCCTTGTGTTTCCCCTTACTTTTTATGTTTCTCATTTTTCCTAGTTTCCTAATTCTTTTAAATTTCCCTCTTTCCCTTTTTATTTAAAACTCAAATTGGCATGTGTAGAAAATCAAAATTTTCCCCTTTTCCTTTTTAATTAATAAATTTTATTCCCCAAAAGATTTTGATAAATTAATTGAATTACTCACCCCCTTCTCGTCACCTAATTAATGATGATTATCATAATTATTTATTTATTTTTATTTTTATTTCTATATGAATGGATATATATATATATATATATATATATATCACAAGTATCATTTAGACCTAGACTTTATTTTCCTAGGTTGGCCGACATTGTATTAGGGAAATCGCTTTAAATCCTTCTCGTCACATTATTCATTCTAAGGCAATCTAGGTTCATTCATTTATTAATTAGAAATGCGACATGCCCTTCAGGACACACTAGGTGCTCCAAGGGTGCCACTCACCCCATTATGTTTCCCTTGCGCGACGGGCTCTTCAGGACGCATTATGTGCTCCAAGGGTGCCACTCACCTTTTTTAATTTTTCTTGTGTGGCGTGCCCTTCATGATGCACTACATGCTCCAAGGGTGCCACTCGCCTATTGACTGACTTGGTAGACATCAAAACCCCTGGATTCAATACTTCACCAGGTGATATTGTGGGAGACTAAGGGCCTCTAAGGAATAAGGCGCTTGCCTTATTACGTGCCCCTTAGAATCATCGTGATTGACTGTCCAGTTGGCCCTCACGACATCATGGGTCTTTTCGAACCAGGTAGTTGTTAACCTACAGTTCGATCCATGGTGGGAGTGATAGTAGGTTGTGGCAGGGATTTTTTCCACACCTCTCCCTCAATGTTTCTAATAGTCGTGCGTGACCCCTCTACTCCACATGTGAGTCTGTTTGACAAGCTATCGCTAGCCTACATCATCAACGAATCATGTTAGATATAGTATCCATAATCATATCATCTAATCAGATGCACAAATGTCATATATACAGTAATCAAAGCCCCAATATTACACTCCTTGACTTGATCCGAATTCCAAGGTGTTTCATCAATGCCTCTACATCCTCGAGGTCCAAAATCCTACACACTCAGGAAAGCAAATTCAATAGCACCTATCTATGTCAATACAACAAAACAGGAAGCCATCAATCCATAATACCTTATAATCATAATCAAATTCCTAATACTATAATAATTTGGATCACTTGCAAGCAAGTGTCCTCAAAGAATAAGTTCACTCAGGCAATAATGACAATTATTTGGTTTGGAAGACCTGCTTCAATCAAACATTTTAAAGTTTTCAGGAGCACATGTTATATCAAGAAGAATGATGAAAATATTGGCAAATATGATGACAGGGTTGATGAAGGTATTTTCTTGGGTTATACTACAAACAGTAAAGGGTACAGATGCTACAATAAAATACTGCATAAACTGGTTGACTGTACTTGTCATTATTTGCAACCAAACTTTTCTTCTTATTATATTTCTTGTAATTGTACTTCTTTTCATCATCAGAGTTCTGGTCCTTTTTCTGATGGGGACACTTAGAAGAAAAATGACCTATCCTACCACAGTTAAAGCATTTGAAGGGCAACTTCCCTTGATATTTTCCTGATCCTTTCTTTAACCTTCTCACAAATTTTGCCTCAATGTCATCAAATTCTGAATCAGTATTCTTGTTTGCTTTAAAAGATGCTTCTCTAGTACTGGATTTATCTTTGTTAATTCTCATTTCATATGTAGTTAGAGTTCCTAGAAGTTGATCAATGGACAAAGTTTTGAGATCATTTAATTCNTCTATTGCAGAGACTTTTGGATTAAATTTATCAGGCAGGGATCTTAAAATCTTCTGAACTAAGAGTGAGTCATCAAACGTCTCACCTAGACCCTTCATGGAATTTACGATTTCTTCAACTCTTAAAAAATACTTGCTAATTGTTTCATCTTCATTCATCTTTATTTGTTTAAATTTCAATATGTAGGCTTGAAGTTTGGCACCTTTTACTTTCTCATTTCCTTCATAACTGTTAATAAGCTTATCCCACATTGCTTTGGCAGTATCAAGATGCATCAGCATTACAAACTCAGCTTCAACAAGTCCATTCAAGATAGCATTCATCCCCTTAGTGTTAAAACTAAACTCTAACTTATCATCCTTGTTGGCTAGCACAACCGGCTTTGTATATCCAGTCTCTACTACATCCCAAACATCAGCACCCAAGGCCATTAAATATGTTCTCATTCTAATCTTCCAGAAGGCAAAATTTGTTCCATCAAACAGAGGGGGCTTAGAGGCTGAAGTCCCTTCATGACTTGTCATGTTTAAGCTTACAGATCTAGCTTTAGATAAAAGGAACCTGGCTCTAATACCAATTGATGGAAATACTAAAACAACTGAGAGGGGGCGGGGGGTGAATCAGTTGTATGTGAGCTTAAACAATTTTATACTTTTTAAACATTGTTAATCTCTCTTCATGTGGTCATCAACAATATACAGCATATGGATAGTAAAAGTAAAGACCATCAATCACACATAAAGTACACATAGAGACAAATTTTCACGAGGAAACCCATAAAGGGAGAAAACCTCTTCTTCTTCGAAATGATAGGTAGTCCTTTTCAGTTATGTACATCATTTACAATTGAACACCAACTCAATGTGAGGCTACTACCTTTGTTTTACAAGTTGCAACTTGTTTGAGAGCACCAACTCTCTGGTTTCTCTAGCA